>CAUYLG010040267.1:0-74744 GCA_963573385.1 Cacajao melanocephalus | reverse complement strand
TGTTAAGTACAATTATTGGCATAAAAGAGGTTTTTAATACCCATTTTTAGAGTGCATTCTAGCCTGGGCAATAGAACAAGAATCTCGTTCTCTCTCCCTCTTTCTCTTCCTCTTTCTTTCTCTCTTACATTCTTTTTTTTCTCTCTTTCTTTCACTGTCACTTTCTTTCCTCTCTTTTTCTTTCTTTCAAAAAAAAAAATTATTGCCTCAATTTCAGAACTTGTTTTTGGACTATTCAGGGAGTATTCTTGGGAGGGTGTATGTGTCCAGGAACTTATGCATTTCTTCTAGATTTTCTAGTTTATTTGCGTAGAGGTGTTTATAGTATTCTCTGATGGTAGTTTGTATTTGTGTGGGGTCAGTGGTGATAACCCCTTCATCATTTTTTTGTTGTGTGTCTACTTGCTGCTTCTCTCTTTTCTTCTTTATTAGTCTAGCTAGTGGTCCATCTATTTTTGTAAATCTTTTCAAAAAACCAGCTCCTGGATTCATTGATTTTTTTTTTTTTTGAAAGGTTTTTCATTTCTCTTTCTCTTTTAGTTCTGCTCTGATCTTAGTTATTTCTTGTCTTCTGCTAGCTTTTGAATTTGTTTATTCTTGCTTCTCTAGTTCTTTTAACTGTGATATTAGGGTGTCTATTTCAGATCTTTCCTCCTTTCTGATGTGGGCACTTGGTGCTATATAAATTTTTCTCTAGACACTGCTTTATCTCAGAGATTCTAGTACATTGTCTCTTTTTTCTTACTGGTTTCAAATAACTTATGTACTTCTGCCTTAATTTTGTTATTTACTCAGTAGTCATTTGGGAACAGATTGTTCAGTTTCCATGCAGTTGTGCAGTTTTGAATGAGGCGTGAAGACAAGATTAGAGAAAAAAGATTGAAAAGGAATGAACAAAGCCTCTAAAAAATAGGGGACTGTTTGAAAAGACCAAACCTATGACTGACTGGGGACCCTGAAGTGATGGGGAAAATGGTACCAAGTTGGAAAACACACTTCAGGATATTATCCAGGAGAACTTCCCCAACCTAGCAAGACAGGTCAACAATCAAATTTAGGAGATACAGAGAACACCACTAAGATACTCCATGAGAAGAGCAACCCCAAGACACATGATCATCAGATTTCCAAGGTTGAAACAAAGAAATGTTAAGATCAGCCAGAGAGAAATGTCAGGTTACCTACAAAGGAAAGGCCATCAGACTAACAGTGGATCTCTCTGCAGAAACCTTACAAGGCAGAAGAGAGTTGGGACCAATATTCAGCCTTCTCAAAGGAAATAATTTTCAACCCAGAATTTCATATCTAGCCAAACCATGTTTCATAAGTGAAGGAGAAATAAAAGCTTTTACAGACAAGTAAATGCTAAAGGATTTTGTCGCCATCAGGTCTGCCTTACAAGAGCTCCTAAAGGAAGCAGTAAATACAGGGGGGGAAAAAAAAAACTGGCACTACCCACTCCAAAAACATGCCAGTTGTAAAGACCATCCACGCTGTGAAGAAACCGCGTCGTCTAGTGTGCAAAATAAGCAGCTAGCCTCATGACAGGATCAAATTCACACATAACAATATTAACCTTTAATGTAAATGGGCTAAATGCCCCAGTTAAAAACAGAGACATGCAAACTGGATAAAGAATGAAGACCCATCGGTGTGCACTGTATTCAGGAGACACATGTCATGTGCAAAGACACACACAGTCAAAGCGATAGAGGAATATTTACCCAGCAAATGGAAAGCAAAAGCAGGAGTTGCAATGCTAGTCTCTGATAAAACAGAGTTTAAAGCAACAAAGATAGAAAAAGACAAGGGCATTACGTAATGGCAATGGTAAATGCAACAAGAAGAGCTAACTATCCTAAATGATATGCACCCAAAAAAGGAGCACCCAGATTCATAAAAACAAGTTCTTAGAGACCTACAAAGAGACCCAGACTCCTACACAATAATAGTGGGAGACTTTAACACCCCACTGTCAATAATAAAGAGATTAATGAGACAGAAAATTAACAAGGATATTCAGGACTTGAATTCAGCTCTAAACCAAGTGGACCTAATAAATATCTACAGAACTCTCCACCCCAAATCTAAAGAATATACGCTCTTCTCAGCACCACGAAGCACTTATTCTAAAATTGACCACATAATTGAAAGTAAACTACTTCTCAGCGGAAGAATGGAAATCATAACAAGTAGCCTCTCAGACCACCGTGCAGTCAAATTAGAACTCAGGAATAAGGAACTCATTTTAGGGGTTTTCTTCTTGTTGTCTTACCTTCTTGTAGGCTTTGATGTCTGTCCTCATAAAGCATGCATCTATTAATACTGGAAAATTCTTTAGAGATTAGGTATTCCTGACATTTTGGCATAAAGAATGTATGTGTCGTCCTTTTCCGAAAGTCCATCATCAAGTGAACTTCAAGATTTCATATGTTGTAAAAATACTTGCTATATCTAAATATACTACATTGAAAAAGCTTTCAAATATATTGGCATAACATGTCTGTTTTTTATTTCCTGCCATTGTTTATATGGGTTTCTGCTTTTCCTTTGTTAACTATCTACAGATTTGTCTTTTTTATTGACCTTATTGAATAACTCACTTTGGATTTTACAGGAAATTTTTATTTTTTTCAAATTTCAATAATGTATGCTTTTTTTTAAAGTTTGTCCTTTGTTTTTCTACCCTTCCTAAGTTCAACATTTTGCTCAAATTTCCCCATTTCTTTTTAGATATTTCCTTATTTAAAGCCCTAAATTTCCCTTTTTATAACATACATTTTTAATTGTAATACTTTTGTTGTCATTCAGTTTTAAAAATTTATTTTCATTGGATTTTTTCAACATTTGAAAATGTTCAACCCATATAATTTATGAAACTGTTTGAGCTTTTATATGATTTTCATTTTTATTATATTTTGATCAGAGGCTGTGATCTGTATTTTACTAGATGATTGCATGTAGTTTGTAGAGACTTTCTGGTCAAGTCCATGATCATTTGTTTTAAAGATTGTATGGATTCTTGAAGACAATGCATATTCTCGATTTGTTCAGTGTGGGCACACACACATATACGCACAATCTTCAAATGGTCAAACTCGTAAATTTTTCTATTCAAATCATCTAAATTCTGACTTCCTTTTTTGTCTGCTCAATTTGTTAGTCTGAGAAAGAGAGGCTAAAATCTCCCACAGTAATTCTGGAATGGTCATGTTTTCTCACAGTTCTGGAAATTGATTCTTTGTGTAGTGATAGACACATGGAGACTATGCGAGAGCCACACGTTTCTCTTTCTATCTTTTTACTTTCAACAATTTTCTGTCATTATTTCTTAGATGTGTTTTTAAAATAAATATTGTATAAATGAATGGCTTATTGTTTAGCCTGAGGGTCTGTTCATTCAAAAGGAAATTTAGTCTGTTTAAATGTAGTATGTTTACAGGTATATTGTGATATTCTATTGTATAATCTCTTTGCCATACTTTTCTTCTTTGCTGCTGCTTTTTCTCTTCTCCTTCCTTTATTTCTTCTCCGTTTTAAAACTGTTTCCTGGCATCCAGTGTATTAACTAGGTTTTCTGTGTACTTCCTTTTCCTATTTTTCTATTCCAGTGGTTTGTAAGTTGTTAAATATTTTTGCTTTTAGTGTTCATCAAAATTTTAACCTGCATACTTAATAAAGTGTACCATGAATCACCATCTCGATTCTCATCCAAGCTGTTCAAGGCCTTTAGAATACTTAAATTCCAAACTTCTTACCTCCCATGTTATTTTTACTTTCATTCCACCTTATTTTTAAATCTCTCTATTTTTTCGTTACAGTTCACAATTACAGAGCTTCATCAACAAGTTTACCAACATCTTAGTGCCCCTGTGCCTTCTGCGTTCCACTTCCTTCATCCAGCTTCAATTTCCTACTTTGGTAAGTACATCTTTCATTACTTTCAAGAAGTATCAGTGGCTGGTAAGCTCTCTGCTTTCCTAAACATTCTTTTATATCTTACTTTTGAGTGATAATCTAGCTATATATGGAAATCTAAACTGGTATTTGATTTTCTTGAGTGTGTTGAAACTAATTATTCCATTGTCTTCTGGAAAGCAATTGTTGTTGATGAGAAATCTGCATTCAACTATCATTTTTAAAATAGGAAAATGATTGTTTCCCCCTATATTTCTGGCTGAATAGAAAGCATCCTTTCTGCCTCCCTGGGCCTGTACGGTCAGTGCTCCTGGATTCTTTGCCCTTACCCCTTGCCTTTTAATTTTTCTAGCCTCATACAAGGTATCAGTCCTAAACTCTCAGACTTTGTGTAAACCGAGGCCATCCCGTCCTCAAAGGGGTTCTAAAGCCCTGGCTTCCCAGTCTGTAAGGCCAATTTACGGGCCAAACTTCCTGTAGAACCTTGAAACAGCAGCTCTGTCTTTCCATTCCGAGTTTTTGTATTGCAGCCTGAGAATTTCCCTGCCTTTGTTTTTTCCAGATTAGTTACTTATTTTTATTTTTATTTTTGAGACAGAGTTTCACTCCGCCATCCACACTAGAGTGCAGTGGTGCAGTCTCAGCTCACTGCAGCCTCCACCTCCCAGGTTCAAATGATTCTCCAACCTCTGTCTCCCAAGTAGCTAGAATTACAAGCGTGCACCACCATGCCCAGCTAATTTTTGTAGTTTTTAGTAGAGACACGGTATCACCATGTTGGCCAGGCTGGTCTCAAACTCCTTACATCAAGTGATTTGCTCGCCTCAGCTTCCCAAAGTGCTGGGATTACAGGCATGGGCCCCTTTGCCTGGCCTATTTATTTTGTTTTAATATAATATTTTAATTAGCATTACTAGGTATTTATGGTGGAAGGGAAGCTCATAAAGATTAATTTAGTCCATCATGGTGTCAGAGCCCAAATATATTTTTAAAGTCACATTTTCCTAATTATACATTATATCTTATATTAAGTGCACTTCTGTGCTAAATTATTTCCTTAACAACTCTACTTTTCGGGATTTAGTCTTTTCAGTGGTGGAATTTCATTCAGAGCAGGACAGGTCTTGGACATTTTAAGACCCAGTTGGACCTTTAGTGGTATGATTGAGGAAGGTTCATGCAAAGAAGAGTTGTTGTGTTAAAACCGTTTTGTCAGCTGGGTGCAGTGTCTCATGCCTGTAATCTCAGTACTTTGGGAGACGACGCTGCTGGTTGATGAGATCAAGAGATCGAGACCATCTTGGCCAACATGGTGAAGTCTCTACAAAAAATACAAAAGTTCACTGGTCATGGTGGTGCACGCCTGTAGTCCCAGCTACTCAGGAGGCTGAGGCAGAAGAATCGCTTGAACCCAGAAGGTGGAGGTTGCAGTGAGACAAGATTGCACCGCTGCACTCCAAGCTGGCAGCAGAGTGTGAGACTCTGTCTCAAAAAACAAACCAACTAACCTTTGTCTTCCACAGTTCTGACAGAAAACAGATGGTTCACTCAAGTGGGATAATTAGAGAAAGAATAAAAAAGGTGCTAATTAAAAAGTTGGTGCTGGAAAAACCAGGTCCTGGTAAAGCACTGTGGTTAGCATAGCAGAGAGTTGTTCCACCTCAAGGTCTTGAGGGAATCTGGAAACCTTCTGGAGAGAGCTGTAGCTGTAGCGCCAATTTCAGCAGAGGACTGCCTGACAGCAACCATGGCCATAGCAGGGGGGTGTGGCCTGGCAGGGAGGAAGCAGGGCAGTAGTTGGGGTGAGGGTAACATATTCTGATCTCTCTCTTCTGTCTTCTCATTTCCTAGTGGTTCTCCTTATTGGTTGAAGCAAAGAGGAGCTAGTGAACCAAAGAGCCCAGGTGATGCAATTATAGCATGAGTTTTAATCGTCTTCTTCTCATGTCTCAGATGGCAGCAGTTGCTACCAAAACTGCTGCTTAGAGATGTTGCTTTGGTTCCCCAACAGGCAGGACACTAGAAACTCACAGTGTCTAGGGCTGCCACGGGGACTGGAAGACAGGCCCTCATCCTATGATATCTTTTATCAGGGATCCAAACATTTCACCATAGAGTTAAAAAAGACAGATAGACGTTAGGGCCCATGAGAGCTGTGAAAATGGGCATCTTTTATTTTTGTTTATTTATGATTTTTAGAAAAGATTTTGGTCACCCAGGCTGGAGTGCAGTGGTGTGATCATGGCTCACTGTAGCCTCGACCTCTCAGGCTCGAGTATTCCTCCTACTTCAGCTTCCCTAGTAGCTGGGACCACCGGTGCATGCCACCCTGCCAAGCTAATTTTTAAACTTTTTGCATATGTTGCCCAGCCTGGGTCTTTTAAACCTGTATTAGTTAAAATATTTTACATGTGCCCTCCAAATAATTCCTTAGATATAAATTTAAAACATTTATTACTGTATATTGTGCCATATAAGGAATATAAGAAATTATAAACATGATTAAAAAATTTTAAAGATGGGCTTTTTCTTTAATTGCATAAAAACCTTTTTGGCCTTTGTATTTCCTTATGAGTTTTAGCGTTATTTCAAATTCCACAAGAATGAAGTTGGAATTTTGATAAGGATTTGAATCTATGATCACTTTGGATAGTACTGACATCTTTATAAAATTGTGTATGATATCTCAACCCATAGTTTATTTATCTATTTTTGCTAAAAAAGTTTTTACATAGCTTTCTATTATTGAAAATAATAAAGTTCTATTTTTTTTACTGTCTTCATTTTGTTTTCATTTCTATTTTATGTTTTTGATGCTAGAGTAAACATTGTTCAAAAAGTATAAATTCCATATTCTGTTTATATAAGGTATCTATAGAAGTCAATTGCATAGTAGTAGAGAATACAGTAGTGGTTTTATCAGTGGGTAGGGGAATGTGGAGCTATTTAATGGGCATGAAGTTTGAGTTATGCTAGATGGATAAGCTCTAGAGATCTGCTGAGCAACGTAGTGCCTGCAGAAAAATGCAGTGCTGGACACTTCAAAATTTGTTAAGAAGGTAGAACCCATGTTGAGTGTTTTTACCACCAAAAAAACCGGAGACACAAGGATGGATTGGGAGGTGATGGAAACGTGTATGACCTCGATTGTGATGATGGCGTCACAGGTATTTGCATCTGTCCAAACGTGTCCGTCCTGTTGTGTACCTTACATATGTGCACTTCTTTTTATATCAGTTATACCCCAACAAAACTGTTAAAATGTAAATAATACAGTTTTTATGGGTGTGTGGTAGAGAAATTCATTTAACTTTAAAAAAAATTAGTTAATATCCACACACCAGCTAACCTCTTCCATGTCTAATAATTTTTCCATTGAGTTTTTGGATCTTTTTTCTTTTGGTAGTCATGTCATCCTTAACTTACATGACAGTTTGGATTTATTTTGTCTAGTACTTATACCACTTTGAGGTTGTCTTTTTGTGGCTGAGACTTCCAGTCAAATGTTGAACATAAGCAGTAACTGGAATCCTTACCTTGTTCTAGATCTTTGAACTTAAAAAAAAAAGATACCCTCTGTCAGGTTCTATTTATAATTATAACTAATAAATGTTCAGTAATTAAATGATTCTTTTTCTGCTTCCATGTAGATAATGAAATGATATTTCTTCTTTAATCTATAAATGTTGTGAACTACATAAATGATACCCTAATGTCTAATTAAATTTGCATTCCTGGGGTACAACAATTGTATAAAATGCATGAAATGATTTGGAAGTGTTTTATATCTATATTTTAAAGTTACTTGTGTGTGATAAATGTTACGATTGATACTATGTGTTGTTTAAACATTTAACAGAAATCATGGAACATACTCTTGGCCTTTTTGTGGTGATATTATAAATTACAATCTGAAGCTAGCTCTTTAATGTTTATAACAGCATTATCTTCATCTTGATTCAGTTTTAGTGAGTTACTTCTAGGAGCATGAGCATTTAATCTTGATTTTCAAATTTATTGGCAGAAAATATATTATTTAATCTTTCCACATGTTTCTAATGTCTATTTTTAATTTCTAAATATAGTTTATTTGTACTTTCTTTTTTTCTGAGAAATTCTGTAATCCTCTTCTCATTTTCAGTTTGAATGCTTGGCTGCTCATTAATTTAGTCTTTTAATTATCTGATATAAACACTTAACATGATAAATTTATCTGGTTACTGCCTTAGTTACATCCCAAATATTTTGACATATAGAATTTTATTATTCTGTTATAAATATTTTTTATCTTTCTTAGTTTGCTAGGCTATCATAACAAAATACCATAGCTGGGTGGATTAACCAAGTAGGGCAGCAGCAAAGCCACTGTCTTGCTGTGTTCTCACATAACAGACAACGGGGAGCAAGTGTTGTGGTGTTTGTACTTTGAAGGGCCCTAATCCCGTTATGAGAGTCCCACCTTCATGACCTCAACCTCATCAAAACCTATTTACCTCCCAAAGGTGCCATCTCTGAATAATCACACTGGGCGTTAGGGATTCAACATAGGAATTTTATGGAGGTACAATTCAGTCCATAGCACTATCCTTATACATTTTTATTTGGTTCATGAACCATTAGAAGTTTCAAAATAATATGTAATCTTTTGTTTTTGGTTATACTGATATATTCAAATATAGCTGTATATATGTGTTTATACCTTTTATAGAGCATATGTTAAGCTGATTGTTTTATGTTTTCTGCCTTTTTTTGTTTTTGGTTTGGTTTGTCATTACTGAATGATGCGTGTTTAGATTCCCACTACAAAGGAAAACTTGTCTCTATTTTTGTTTTGGTTCTGTCAGTTCCATTTTCTATATTTCATGTTATGGTATACATATGCCTAACATTGTTATATTTTCCAGATTATTTGATTATTATGCATGTTTTGCATCTATTAGTGGTTATTAATTTTAAGAATATTTTGTTAGCTATATACGCAGATACATCAGCTTTTTTGTTAATATATGTATTGTTAACATTTTTCTGTTCTAACATCTTACTGTGTTTGTTCTTAATACTCTACAGTTTTTTGGTCTTTTTAAACCATATTTAGATAGATTTTTTTCTCATTCTATTTCTCCCCCTTCAGTAGCATGTAATTTATCTACTCTTTTCCCATTCTTACAATATTTACTTGAGATAAAAGTACAAGTACACTTTTACTTACTGAAGCCAAACTTGAATCAATACGTTTAATCTTATGCATCCAGAGAAAAGACCATGGCACTTAATTGTTTTTTTGTTTTTTTTTTTTTTTTTTGGTAGAGACAGAGTCTCACTATGCTGCCCAGGCCCTGTCTTCTTGAACTCCTGGGCTCAAGTTATTTTCCCACTTTGGCCTCCCGTAGTGCTGGGATTACAGACATGAGGCACCACACCTGGCTAAGACCATGTTTGGGACTTTGAGATTTCCCTGATCCTGATATATGTCCTATATTGGTCTATATTTTATTTCTATTTTGTTTTTCTTTTAACCTCACTCATCAGGGATTGTTACTACTGTATTATTCAGACAATTTTGTTTTGTTGACTTATCCACATATTTCTGAGTTTCCTATTACATCTCAGATACTAGTAGGAGGTTTATATTTTTCTTCTGCCTGTAAAATGTCTTTTAGAAAGAGTCTATTGGTATTAAACTCCTTTAGGTCATTGGGCTGAAACATGTTGATTATCCTTCTATCCCTATATGGCCTCCTTGTTTCTGATAAGACTTTTTATCTTGGCTAGTTAAACTTATAGTGTGTGTGTATGCAGATATTTTCTTCTTGCTGAGCAGTTAGCTTTTGAAATTTTTATAATGCAGTTTCCTTAAATCATTAATAGAGATGAGTTGACATAGATTTTTTGAAAATCTTTTATGTTAAATATATCTCGATCCAAAGTGTGACAGCTTGCACTTTTTATTCTTCGTTTGGTTTCCTAAAGACATTTTGCTCACATATCATCATAAAATACACAACTAAGTAATATCTGAAGTGGATTCCTATCCTATCATATTATATGTGAAAATACTGATTAAGTGACTTCATAATACAGATTTTTCTAATTTTATATGTATTAATAGATAGAAACTATTTGACTCCTTAATACCTATGAGATACTTCTAAAATAAAGTTCTTTTGGTGTGTTTTCCTGCACAAATCTTGCTAAAAGGTATTACATAATGGCTACACCAAAGTCGATCACTAAAATTTGACAACAAATAGGAATACTGCTTATAATTGAGATATTCTAGCTAAATCTTTATTTTTATACTCTGTTCTTTATTCTCCAGGCATTTGGCAGGATGGTACCCCAAACTGTAGAATACTGAGGCAGATGTGATGTTAAGGCATGCAGCCTGTGTTCTTTAGTGAGGTGCAACCTGGGCAGATGTTCTGTATAACGGTACTTGCTTAGTTTGCCTCTTTGGCCACCAGAATCTCACAATTTTGTTTGGAGTTTATTGTGTTGATACATCTAGAGGTGCCGTTTCAGCTCACAATGGAAAAGGAGCAAACGTCTGCATAGGAGAGTGGACTTGGGGAATATTTGTAAAATTGGCATCACCTCCAAAGTTCCTAAGGAGAGATAAGAATCTAAATGGTGAAAAGACAGATGTCTCATGATAAAAACTAATTGGAAGCTATTTGTGAAACTACTTTGTGATGTGTGTATTCACCGTCCAGAGTTTTACTTATTTTTGGATTCAGCCTTTTAGAAACACTCTTTGTGTAGAATCTAAAAACAGGTATTTTCAATGCCTGTCTGGCCTATGGGGTCGACCTGATACACTAATGTGAAAAGAAGTTACTTTGCAACTGTGTAAAAACTGAAGACAACAAGATATTACTTGAATGTTCAGCTATACATTCTGTAGGTAACTAGAGCATGGATGCATATATGCATGCACAAATATGAAATTCAGCAAACTTGAAATAATGTGCAAAATGTTACTAGTATTAGCATCTAATATTTCTTCACTAGGGAGTTGGTGACACCCTTTGGAAGATAAATCTCAGAGAAATAGCTTTTATTCTGGTGCTCTTCTTATTTTTTATTTGAACCCCATTCTATACTAGCCTCTGTTCCAGTTTTGAATGTGAATGTTTAATATTATTAGCCGACATTTCTTAGTTGTCTCTCATATTTGCTGAAACCAAATGATAAGGTTGTAATATCCTTTATATCTCTTTCTAAGCGGATATTCCGCAGCGTGATGGCTCTCAGTTTTTCCCGGATGGCTCACCTCTTTCTGGCTGTGGCTGGTTTCTTTTACCTTTTAGCATTCAAATCTGCCTGATGGAACTCTTTTCACAGTCTCTTTCTGTCTTTCTACCAAATGTACTTCTTCCTAGTCCCTGTCTCAGTTCTCATGACGTAAACATGTAATTCTTCTCAAATAAAATCAGCGAGTCTGTTCTGCGAATTTCATATTCTAAGTGCCTTTTAATTGCTTTCATTATTTTTTGGTGATATTCTTCCTATGATGCAGATAGGAGGTAATGATCATTTCAGAGAGAGCTGTTAACAGTGCAACTCTGACCTTATACCCTGCCTACCCTTAGAACACCTGACGAAGAGATACTTGAAAAGGAGTGGGGGGGTCCCAAACACCACAAGTCAGCCCTGCTTGCTTCTCTGGTGTATTCTACTCTATCCTCACCATCCTTTGCATTTTCTGCTGTTGTGCATCTAAATATTTTTTTTTTTACCACCTGTCAAGCTGCCTTTAATTATACGATTTTTTGTGTGCTTAGAATGTCCTTTCTACCCTTTTTCATCTGTCTAATTTCTATTCATCCCTTAAGTCTCAGTTTAAGTATCATCATCCCTAGGAAACCTTCACATTGAACTAAGTAGCCCTCTGAGTTCCAGGAGACCCAGCCCTGTATGTATAATGGGGAAATGATCTATTTGTATTTCTTTCTCTTTCTCCAGACAACAAGCTGTTCTGGAATGAGGAATCTCTATTTTTGTATCCAGGCTTCAGATAGTTGATGCTTCATAAGAGCTAAGTCTGTAATTTCTTACAGAGATCTAAATTAAATCTTTCAAAAGACTCCAAATATTATCATCCAACAGGATTTCCAAATTTATTCACAGGATAACTTCAAAAGATGAAAATTTGCTCCCACTGAGAATATTAAATAGAATATGGTGTGAACCTCAAAGGCAGTGCCAAAGGACAATTTGAAAGAAGTTTTGAATACTGCTTGTACTGGTACAGTAAACCTAGCATCTCCTCTGGATGAACAATTTGAAGAAGTAAACAACCATTTAGATATATGTCTGTTAAAAAACCTAAACATCTTTTGTTTTAGTATTCATCTTTTAAAAGTAATTGTACTAACTTTCAAGCCTGAAGTAGTGTAACTTGGAGTCTGTGACAAAGTAGGACTCCAATAGAATGAGACCAAATGGAGAAAAGGGCAAATTTAATTATTTAAAAATCCATGAATTATGATTATAATAAAATGCATGAGTCTCCCTGAGGTTGTAATCAGTCTAACATCTATTCTTGAAGCGTCTTCTTTTTCATCTGCCTTTTGCCTTTTGTTCTGTCTTTTTTCCTTTTTTTGTCCCCTCCTGGATATCTATCTATCTTAGAGGTACTATATCTCCTACTCGAGCAGGCATGACGTCCCCTACAGCATTTAGAAAGGGATTTGTTTAAGAGGACAGGTACACCTACAGCATGTTATTAAATGAAGACTAAAAAACTAGTGAGAATGTAAATCATCCAACAAATTGTGCATCATTAATTCTTGATGCCAGCTCGATGCGGGAGAACAGAAATCTGTTCCTCCTACCAAGTGTGCTGTAAAAGTTTTCAAATTTATTTTGACAGATCTATGTTGCTGTAAAACACACAGGACTCCAAACTCTTAAAAATTAAAAGCATTACAGAGGATGAACTTAATGATAACAGGGGACTTTCAACTTTTCTTTTACACTCTACCATAGTACATAAATTTCCTGGTAAGAGATGTGGTTCTCAATTATCCAAATAAATAGGGTAAAATATTCGACAAAACTAGTAAAGTTCGTATGAACCTATTTTTGCTGACATCTAGAAAACCCTCACCGATGTGAAACGACTGTGTTCCCTGCCAGATTTGTAGATTTCTGGTGCTGTTCTGCAGCTGAGTGTTTAGTGGGAGAACTGCTGGCTGAAAGCATAACTCCCTTGTGATAGAATGATACATACTTTGAGTTGCAAAGACACAGGAATTTTGGTGTGTGTGTAAATGTTCATTTTTAAAGGGACTGAGTTTTTCTGAGGCTACTGTTATATGACCGTACGTAATTGGTAGTTAGTGGGGAGAAAAATCAGTTAACTGGTTAATTTCTATGGATCAAGCAGTTTTGGTGGCTTTTCTGATCTTTAAAGCTTTTTTCTAGTTGTATTGTTTGGGGTTGATCACTGAAGTTCTCATATAAGACAGTCATTGTATATTGTGGAATGTATAGAATCGTAAGAGAGGGGTAAGTAGTTGGTTTTCTTGGTTTAATGTCCTTGTATAAAGAGAAAACACTCTGGGTTTATTAATAAATACCCTCTCATTGACTTTAAGATGCAGTTACCTTATACTCAAACCTCATTGCTTAAGTTTTCATAGGACTTAAACTGTCTGTGGGGTTCAGTTTAATAAGAACTCTTCTCACATGAGAAGACTAAAGTGAAGACAAGCTAATTATTTTCCAAATTTTATCCTGAAATGAAAGCAGATGCACGTGGTTGCAAAGCATGTCTCTCCTTGGTCCTCACTGAAGTTGCCCTAAGGGGAGGTGTGGAAGAGGCCACTATGGCAGTCAGTGAACAAAATCATGTTATTTTAAATGGAAACAAATTGGCATCCCACATGAATGGCTTTCTTTTTCCCTGCAATACAATCTTGACATATTACAGCAATTTCTTGAGTTTTTTTTGCGGATTAAGTACAAATAGCAATGCAAACCTGCAACCGTAGTTTAGTGCCCAAAGAGACCACATTTTATGTTGAAATAATACACAACAGAGAAATAAAGCCGAGTGAGTAGAATACAGTCCTTTAAGAAAAATAATCTGTTCTCTGAGTTATTAGTTTTCAGCTTCCTTGATTTTTGATGAGCTTATTTAAAATCTGTGGGGGAAAATGAGCAGCTTAAAATGCTGACAGCTTGAAAAACAGTGAGAAATACTGGATTTTTCAAGGACTCCTTCCTTCACCGCCCAAATAGTTTGATTTTTCCAATTTATCTCCTTTGTCTTTTGATAAAAAGAGGAGAACCCTTTGAGAGGACATTTTTGAGGTTTTAATCCATGCTGCTTTCCTGTTTATCTTTACATTCCAAACAAACACCTTTAAAAGAATCCTTTTTGGTCTGAGAGAGCTAAACGCTAAGCTTAGGTATCAGCAGCTAATTAGCTTCACATCTGGGGAAGATTGTCAGTGAACTCTGTCTCCTGAATATTTATTAAAGGATTTGTAAAGAAAAAACTATTTTCAGAAAACTGGAGCGTATGGAATATTCTTGTACCAAGTCAGTTCCATAGGAGGGATAGTGTATGTTGGTCTGTCTCAAACCTGCCTTGCTGTAGATTCAAATAATAAAGCTCAGTGTCTGCACTGTAATGAAAGTATGCCATATCCATCTCATGCTAACTGTTGCCTTTCACTTCCACATCTTAATTGACTTCTCATTTTGAAGAAGTTTCAGTTTATGTTCTGGAAATCCTGTGTCAGCTCTAATGTTCTGAAAGCTCAGCGTCCCTTTCGTTTGCTTGTCGGTGTCCCTGTGTGTTATCTGGGGCTAGGAAAGAGTGCTGCCTGTGTTTTAGGAAACACCCAGAAGTGTTGAATTCTACACAGAAGAACCTGTTATTCTGTTGTGGTGGGACTGCATGCCCTATTACAGACCTGGGTTATTGTATAAGGTATCACTGTGCTACTGTCTCTACCACTAGCACTACCTTCGACAAGGCCACCGTCAATATCTTCATTGCCTCCTGCATATTTCACACTGCTGCTTTGCCAACACTACCACCACCTGTGCCAGTGCTGACTCTCCTGCCAGGGCTGCTGCTGCAGTTTCCAGTGCTCTCACATTCCCTGCACCCCAGCAGCTGCCTTCACTAGTGCTGTTGCCAGCACGGTCATTAGTATCAACCCTGCTGCTGTTCTCTCCTCACACTGAGGGGCCTCTCTTCTTTTTCTAACTTTGACAGAAAAGCAAAAATCAACATCAAACTGAAAAGCAAACTAGAACAAAATTGCTCCCTAGGGTTCACATAGCCTCATTACTATTGTTCGTATTTCTTTGAGCGTGAAACTGAGAATTTAGGGAATCTCAGGATTTTTAATTTTTTTTTTTTGAGAACGTCTCATTCTGTCACCCAGGCTGGAGCACAGTGACATGATCTTGCCTCACTGCAACCTCCGCCTCCCAGTTTCATGTGATTCTCCTGCCTCAGCCTCCCAAGTAGCTGGGACTACAGGCAACACGCCACCATGCTCGGCTAATTTTTGTATTTTGTATTTCATAGTTTTAGTACAAACAGGGTTTCACCGTGATGGCCAGGCTGGTCTTAAACTCCTGATCTCAAGTGATCCACCTGCCTCGGCCTCCAAAGAGTTGGGTTTACAAGTGTGAACCACTGCACCTGGCCTAATCTCAGGATTTCTATAATCCTCTTACTGGACTTCAGCCATGCTTTCACACCAGCTTGTGGGAAATTGAGGATGGTAAGTACAGAAGACAGACTCAGAAGAGTAACCTTACCATCGAATGAGTTCAATTAATCCCAAATAAGCTTGAGATGCACATTTATCCAGGAAACAGGGCTTTTGATACTCCCTCCACTGATAAAGGTGCAGGAAAAGAAGAACAGGGGGTGGCAGATGACACGGCTATGCCCAGGAGGGGTTCAGGGAAAATGCCATGCTCAAGTAAAACCAATCATTCCTGGTGATTGCTTTTTGGGAGAAGAGTATGAAATTTAAACTCAAACTGAAAATTTCAGCTTGTAAAGTTGATGGAGATATAACAGCAGTAGGGAATCCAGAAAGAGGAGCCAGTTGAAAAGACAGAAGTAGACGCAGAGTTTAAGCCTGTTAGTTTTTTGTTATCAGTGGAACATAAGGATAAATACATCTAGGAAGAAACAGGAAATACATGGAGAGGCTAGGCTGGAGATACAGGTTTCGGAAAAATTTAAACAGGTGATGGCTATAACTGAGAGTGGGCAAAACTGTTAATCTAGGGAGGATAAACAAGGAAAATCTGAACACACAAATGAGGACTTCCTGTATCTGTGGAAGAAGGAAGGACACAAGTGGGCAGAAGACAAGAGTAAGAATCGTAGAGGTAAAGTTGGGATTGTAACATTTTGGAAATTATTTGGGGAGGAGAGAGGTTCAAGAAGAAAGGAAAGGCCATTATGCAATTGTGTAGGCATCAAGGGTGATAAAAGTCTTTGATCATTAAGATGTCACAGTTCATTCTGAGACTGTAGTTTTATTAAAGCAGTGATGACCAAACTCCTGTTACAAATGGCTGAAGAGTTGAAGAGTTGAATTGACAGAGTTCATCCAGTTGTACCATAAATTACTCTTATAAAATGTTTCTCAGTGTTCTTCAAGGGCATGCTGTAAGGTAATAATCGTATGAGTGTCCAAAGATGACAGCAAGAAATTTTTATTGCAGCATTGTTTGTAATAGGAAAATCAAATTCCTAACTGATATAACCAACACAGATATTTGATTAAATCCTCATACAATGCAAAAAAATACAACCACTTTAATGAAAAAGATTTACTTTGGTTGACATGGAAAGGAGGCATTTGTGATTAATATTGGTAAATGAAACAGGCATTTATAGTATATGACTGTACTAGTCTGTTCTCATGCTGCTGATGAAGACAAACCTGAGACTGGGTAGTTTATAAAGAAAAAGAGGTTTAATAGACTCACAGTTCCATTTTGCTGGGGTGGCCTCACAGTCATGGCAGAAGGCAAAGGAGGAGCAAAGTCATGTCTTACATGGTGGCAGGCAAGAGAGAGCTTGTGCAGGGGAAGTCCTCTTTATAAAACCATCACATCTCGTGAGACTTATTCACCATCAAGAGAACAGCGCAGGAAAGACCTGGCCCCGTGATTCAGTTACCTCTTACCAGGTCCCTCATATGACAAGTGGGAATTGTGGGAGCTACAATTCAAGATGAGATTTGTGTGGGGACACAGCAAAACCGTATAAATGACCAATTTCATTAAATATATTTGCATACAGATTTTTGGACACCTTAATGACACTGTTTATCATTGAGTGGTAGGATATCAGTTGATCCGACTTTTTTTTTTTTTAATTTTTTAGTTTTTAATCTAAGTGAAAAAGCTGTGAAAATGGGAACAAATGCAAAAAAGCATAGAAAAAATAGTGACTTTACATGACTTCAGGGTCAAGGAAAGGATTCGAGGCTAGAGAATCGGGCATGGGTCTAATAAGAAAAGGAAAGCATAAGGAAAAAACTTAAAGGTCAAATGAGAGAATAACCTGAATAGGCAAGATTTCAGAAAATGTGCAAAAAGGATCAGACTAGGCTTTACTCCCTAGAAGGCAAATTCTGAAGTGGAAGGACAAAAAAGAAAGGATGGCTAAATGTACAGAAAAATGTGTACATAGACAGATTAAAAATTTAAATAGCTCAGAAGCTTCACACAAGGGCTTTTTCAATATTACTGAATTATTTGAGAAAAACTAAGCTGATCTAAATATATTGATAGGCAGTTAATCAGCTGGTAGATGGACTACTACACCTTTTAAAGAAAAGGTCAAGGTGAAGTCTCAGCTAAAGGTGAGAGGATATGTATGGGGAGCTGAGAAAAATGGAGAAATTTTTGAACAATCAGAAAAATGTAACAGTGACACAGCAAGGGAAGAAAAGAGTGAAGAGTGTCAGGAGTCCAGCGGGGGAATGGTACAGCCTGAATTTGCAGTGTAAGATTTTAATTCCTGTTATGTGTTAATACGGTTAAAGCCAACCTTCTGATCTGTGTCAGCTTTAAGAGTCCCTAAAAGTGAAGGAACACTTCTTCACTAACCATGAATGATATTGAGCTGCTGTTGATCCAAGCAGTGTTCAGGAATTTAGCAAAAAATGTCTTGACAAAGCTAGGTGGAAGCATAGATACAGTTACTCGAGTACAGAAACTATCTGTGTCATCACAAAATGCATTTTCAAGGGCATAAACACAGTCCTGATGGCAGGCATTTTATTAGGCCACTAAGTTCTTGAAATTTTCTATAGCTTTAAAAATCAAACTTGCCTGACCGAGTTTTCTAGCCTTCTAGCTTTTTCACATGCTTGCAACGCTTTTATTAGCTTGAATTAGGGCTGGCTTTGCCTTATGCATCCGGAAAAACTGATAGAAAGGTGTTTCTCCTGTTCTTCTTAAGGGATTCAGGTTAGAAGCTTCACACAAGGGCTTTTCCAATATTTCAGAATTATTTGAAAAAAATTAAGCCGATCTAAATATATTGATAGACAGTTAATCAGCTGGTGGTGCACTTTTTCATTTCCTCTCAGTTTAAATGCACAGAATTGCCTTGGAAGAAGTACTGCATTATGGAAGAGCTAAGACTGATAGTCCGAAGTCCATTCTACGTTGTGAATGGAAAGGGGGCAGAGAAGGAAGCATAAAGATTAAGGAAAAGATGGAATGACTTTTTTTCATTCCCTCAAATGACTGTTTATATTGGGCAATACTGCAGGCTTATAGGTTCAGCTTGAAAGTTCTTCACATCAGAGGAGCCATTTAATATATAATAGAGAACAGTACAGGCAAGTCATTTATAAAAATGAAAACCTTTCATATCTGCTTTTTTATGGAACAAGTTTCCCACTTCTGAGACATGGCTTTTTATTTTTTCCCTCGGATCAGGAAAATACGAACTAGGGAGCTCCACATGTAACAAATGAAAGACAGTAGAAATACATCAGTTTAGTTTGTTCTGATGTATATATTAAGCTATAAACAAGCAATTGCAAAGATCTATTTATTTGTATCTATGACAGTTATCAATCCTCAATTATAATATTCTGCCAATAAGATTATAGGCTAATTCAAAACTCTGACCGCTTTAAATCAGAAGCACTTCTAGTTCCGAGCAGCAATTTTGGGCTGCAAAGACAAAATACATGTTTTTTTACACAGGGTGCTCATTTATTTTAATCAAACTCATTAATAAAGGTGTTACGACAGTAATTCCTGTTTTAATATTGGTTACTTGATGCCCAGAGTAAATTGACTTTCTCAAGGTCACAAGTGAATCTGAATAGTTAGAAGCAGTTCCTTTTGGGATGGCAGCGTGTCTATCATCACCTCCTCTGGTACTTACTGCGAACGTCTGCATTTTGTCTAAGAATAGCAGTGAAAGAAGAAGGAATAGGAAGCAGTACGGTGGGACAACATGTGAAGATGTTAAAGGGCTTCTGAATTGTAAGAAGGCCCAGGTTCAAGGTCCCCTAGAGCAAGTTAGTTTCTCTGCAGCTTTTTTTTTTTTTTTTTTTGTGAGAGGGTAGCGAGTAATAACTGTGACAAGATTTTTGTCATTTTTAACTATGTTATGATTTTTGTTTACTCCCCTCTCATACACAAACCTTTGTAGAATGTTATTAGGAAAACTAGTTTGTAAAATTGTAGAATAGTAGCTGTCACTATTAAAAGGTGATGTCTTTTTTTTGAGACTGAGTCTCACTCTGTCACTAGGCTGGAGTGCAGTGGCATGATCTTGGTTCACTGCAGCCTCTGCATCCTGGGTTCAAGCAATTCTTCTGCTTCAGCCTCCGAGTAGCTGGGTCTACAGGCCTATGCCACCACGCCCAGGTAATTTTTGTATTTTTAGTAGAGACGGGGTTTCATTACGTTGGCCAAGATGGTCTCGATCTCTTGACCTTGTGATCCTTCTGCCTCGGCCTCCCAAAGTGCTGGGATTACAGGCATGAGCCACCGTGCCCAACCATCTTTATCATTTTAAAGCTTTAAGTGAATTTAATTTTTCCTTAGCATCAAGGCTACCAGACAAGTCTCCCCCCGCCACACCACACCATTAGAGAAGCAGGCAGCAGCATTATAGATACAGGCTCTGTGGTATTGTCAGCTGGTTAGCTGTCAGAAGCACTGATGATTCTGGGAATAATAAGTACAATTATACAGTACTTGTACTGAAGGTTTTTCTACCTTGTTTTCTAAGTTTACTTAATTGGAAAAAGAAAATCAATCATTTTTGTTTTTGATTTACAATGGTTTATCCCAGCACTATTCATTTATGCTTGAAAAATACTTGATTTTTTTCTTTATAGAACATCAGATTTTTTCAATCAACAGATTCATTCTTTTCAATAAACATTTGTAGAACACCCATTCTCTGTCAGGTACTGTGTTAGACGTTGAAATTTAAGGTTTAATTGGAAAGTCAGATGTGTAAACAGAAAATGACCACAGCCTTTGGTAACAGCTGTAATATACCTGTAAAAAGGCTCTTTAAATCAGGAGTGTATGATAGCCTGAGTCTGAGGAGTTTGAGCAAGATGTGTGGATGCAACAACATTTTTCTGGGATTTAAAGATTGAGTTTTTAAAAATTAGAAATGTGAGGATAGTTTCTGAAAAAGAAGAGTATATTGAAAAAACAATATGCGTATATCTTGCAGGAGCAGAATTGAGCTGGAGGCCATTATCCTTAGCAAATTCATGAAGAAACAAAACCAAATGCTTCATGTTCTCACTTATGAGTAGGAGCTAAATGATGAGAACTTTCAAACACAAGAAATCAGACAAGGGCCTACTTGAGGGTGAAGGGTGAGGGATGCGAGGAGGGAGAGGAGCGGAGAAAATAATTATTGGGTACTAGGCTTAGTACCTAGGTGACAAAATCTGTGCAGCAAACTCCTGTGGCACAAGTTTACTTGTATAACCTGTACATGTACCCCCAAACCTAAAATAAATACCAGAAAAACTTGATATGATCACCAATGCCAGTTAATTCTTTTGTGATAAATATGTAGGATGCTATGAATTTATTGAAGTGTGAAGATGGTAGGGATATGAGCATAAATTATACTTAATAAAATAAAATTAGTTAGTAATTGATAAACTACCATATATTTATTTTTAGGATCTTGATTCCCCTGCAATAGGCTTCAGTGTTTTTGGACTTTGATACAGGATCTTATAAAAATTAAAAGCTGTTGACTACTGAATACTAGGCATATTTGGTTCATTTGACTCGTATTATTTTTTAAGATAGAGTCCGCTCTGTCAGCAGGCTAGCGTGCAGTGGCACTGTCGTGGCTTACTGCAACCTCTGAATCCTTGGTTCAAGCTGTTCTCTTGCATCGGCCTCCTGAGTAGCTGGGATTACAGTCACGTGCCACCACGCCCAGCTAATACATTTTTTGTATTTTTAGTAGATGTGGGGTTTCGCCATGTTGGCCAGGATGGTCTCTGTCTCCTGACCTCACGATCCACCTCTGTTGGCCTCCTGAAGTGCTGGGATTACAGGCATGAGCCACTGTGCCCGGCCTTATTTTGCTCTTCCTTAGTTTATAATTTCGATAGTAGGGTGGGGCTTACCCAAAGGAAGATATGGATATAAAGACTCAATAGGTGTTACGGACTGAGTATTTCTGTTCTCCCTAAATTCATAGGGTGAAATCCTGACACTTATTATAGTGGTATTAGGAGGTGGGGCTTTCAGTACTTAATTAAGTCATGAGGTTGGGGTCCTTATGATTGGTTTTTGCCCTTACAAAAGAGGAAGTGAACACAAGATGTTTCTCTTCCTTTTATGTGAGGATACAATGAGAAGATTATCTGCAAACCAACAAGAGTGCCCTCAGCAGATACTGGATCTTCTAGTGCCATAATCTTTAACTTTGCAGCTTTCAGAAGTGTGAGAAATTCATGGTAGTTGTTTAAGCACCCAGTCTTGGTGATTTGTGATAGCAGCTTGAATTGACTAATGTAACAGGATATGTGTGGTACTCACACAGTTGTCTGAATCTAGCTACTACAATTGGAATTCAGGCTCTGCCCTTACTGTGTCAGCATGGACCAAATACTCTTACTTCTCTGATAAGTGATTGAATCAACCAATAATTTTTAGTTTAGTAATTTTGGCATGCAGTATTCTTTTCCTGAATCTACCAGTGTATGATGGATCTGGCTCACTTGAGGTTTGTGAGAGCTGATGAGCACATCTCTTCTCAGTGCCCTGTTCAGTGATGTTACCTTGGTAGCTTGTAGCTGGATACACCTCAGAAATCATCAAATGCTGCATACCAAATTTTTATCCTATACAGTGAGCTTGTTTGTGATGACACTATGAGATCCATCTTTGTGTTATATAATCCACTAATTAATGTTTATTATAAATGATAAAAGAGAAAGAAAATTCTACATTTTTTTTCTTTTACTCTGTTAAGGCAGTGTTGTCACTTAACCAGTACCAATTTGCACCTAACTTGAATTTTTCTTTACATACTATTTGATTTTCAAAAAAACAGCTTCATTCAGGAAAATGTTCACTTAATATGGAAGAATATGTGTGTTTATATGTGTGTGTGTGTGTGTATGTGTGTATGCTCCTTTAACCAGGGATTGTTTGCAAGCAAGAAGAATTCATTCAACGTAGCTTAAATGAAGGAGTAGTTTATTGGGGGAGAAAGGAATGCTTGAAGACAAGGAAGCATACCTGTGTCCTGTAACACAGGGGAGTGGAATGTGGCTGTCATTAGACTTGTATCCCTTGGTCTGGGAACTGAGAAGCTGTTCTTCCCATCTTGCTTTCTTTTGCAAAGAATGTGTTTTCCAGTCTCTGCTTTTCTGTTGATACCTGTACCATTCTTCTACATATCTTTGATGATTGGATTTCTCTGTTTACTCATCAGAACTAACGCGACCCAAATTATTACTTCAGTCTCCAAGTTTGTGTGCATATGCCATATCTCCTATCTCTTGTGTGTCTTAAATGTGTTGAAACTCTTGATAGAGAACTGCCTGACTCCAGCTTGTGCATGTGACTCTTGAGTAAGATTCCCAATCCTAGTTAAATCAGTGTGGCCACGAGGTCAGGGTCCTGTAATATAAATTCAGGTATCCAGACTCACACTTTCAGGGAGGCCTGTAGATGGGGACAGTTTCTAGAGTAGGGGCCATGGTTTAGGCAGACACCCCAAAATGTGTTTAGTATAAATTTAGCTAAATAGTATGCTCTTTTATTAGAATAATTGAATTTCTTCTCAGAGCACATAAATGGGTTAATATGTTACACTTCTCTCTGTGTTTAGTAACCTGTGCAACTATAAAAAAATAACTGATGGTCACACTTGGTATTCTTTCCAGCAAATCATTAAATGATTTACTCAGTTGTCATTGTACATAAGAAATGTTTTCCTTTATTGTTTTCAAAAAGCCTTTTATAGTCTTGTATTACAAAGTGACATAATTAACTTAAAAACTACACAATCAGCTCTTTAAAAATCTGTAAAGCTAAAACATAATAAACATGGTAACCCAGGAAATAAAGTATTAAAATTAATAATATAGAGCAGTGGGAAACATATCTAATAAACATTATTAGTTCAAAAATAGACATTTCATGTTCCTAGTACTAACAAATACTTTTCCAAGTAATACTTCTTTCTGGCTGGTAGAGATCTAGTTTGGACATATTTCTCTGTTGAAGTAAATGTGAAAAACTGCCAAAATTTTCTGAGTTTTCTCACTTCGGCTTTTATCATTGACATTGTGAAAATGCCATTTTCTTCTCCTAGCGTGGCTATTCAGGAAAAGCTCCACAACATGGATCCTTTCAGAACAACGCATTTCCAAGGGTTGGCCAGAGGAGATGGGGATGGAAGGTAAAAATTCCAATAAGCAGGTTTCTTTCAAGTTATATTTACACTAGTGTCATCAGTGCTTTACTGCAGACAAAAGGTCTTTTCAATCCTTTGGATTTTAAAATAAAGAAAAATCTATATATATATATTATTTGAAATGGTGCCGTTTCTGCATAAGGAAAGCTGTAGAGGCAGCCAAGCCATCTGCTGGTGCACCAGGGGCCAGCTCAGCCGCAGTGTGAGTACGTCTCCCGGATAATGGCAGAAACGTGAAAGTGGACCTGCAGCAGTGCAAGGGACTGCCCAGGCTTATTCCCTTCCACAGGTTCTTAGCCGTGTGTTATGACCCCTAACTGCATGCTGCTTTGTGACCTTTGAAAAGTCACTCCATTCCATTAGGAAGGGATAACTTTTTCACATGCAAGGAGCCCTCCTTTCCCCTCTGCAGGGAAACACAAAGTGATTCTGACGGCATTTGACTTGCATGCTTTCCTGCTGAGAGAAAAGGTTTGTGATCCTGGCATATAGGGAGAGAGGAGGACAAAGTGGGCAGAATATGCCAGAAAGAGCAGTGAAGCAGATCTAATATTTCTCTAAGGGGATGTTATTATGTATTTTCCAGAGGTGGATTTTAGCTTGGGTGACAGAGATGGCTGCCTGGAGTCCTTGGCACTCTCCTGCCCCTGACTGGGGAGTGCTGTGCTCCAGGTGCTGGTAGAAAGCCCCTTTGTTTCGGCTCAGGGAACTATGGGGAGGGAAGGAGTCTTCCATATCCAGTAGCTGCTGATATGAGTGGTGGGAGTTTGAGCCCAAGGGACATCCATTTTCAAATTCGTTTCTCATTACTCACTTTCAAGAAGTCATAGATTCTGTATCTGAAAGTATTAGCTTAAAGCTCAGAGTTGCTGCTTTGTGAGAAAACAGTGGAAGGGGATTTTGAATGTTAGTGGAGAGGAAAGAGGACGAATCTTATAATTAAATTTGTTCTCTTTTATGCTTTTTCAGGAAAGGGAACAAATTAGAAGCTGTTTTTTTCCTACTCTCAGAGAACAAAATTAGAAATCTGTCAAAGACTAGGATGTAAGTTTTTTATTTCTCTTCAACTTACGTACATGATACACAGAACACACAACTGAATTGTGCAGTTGCACTTGAATGCATTGATTTAACAAATGTTTCCAATCATCCACTAAGGGCCAGGCACTGTGTGAGTGCTGAGTGCATGAGATGCACATGGTTGAAGAACTTATCTATATTTTTTGTAGATAACTTTTCCATTTACAAAATTACCAAGACAATGTAAATAAAGGTTGTTGCAGGTTGTGTTGGGAGAGATAGAGGGTGCTGTTGTGGCATTTAGGATGGGGTTTGGGGATTTGGAGCCTCCAGTGAAGACAGGAAAAGCCTCCTTGAGGAACCGGTATTTCAGCTGAGAGTAGAGGGTTGCTGTGTGAGTGAAAGAGGAAGAAGGACAGTGTTCTTGTCAGAGCATGTATGAAATTTGGGAGCCAAGAGGGTGATGCATTCAGAATCTTTGGCATAGAGCCTACTCGGAAAATGGTGGGTGAGGCAATAGATGCTGGCTGAGGTCCCATTAAGAGATTTGGATTTTATCCCAAGGACGATGGGAAGTTGCTAAAGGGATTTAAATGGGTGTGACATGCCTGGGTTTTTATTTGGAGTATCATTCTAGCTACTGTATGGAGAACGGCCCAGATTGAGTCTGAGAGGCTGTCACAGAGGCCGAAAAAACAAATGACAGGGGTCTGTGCCAGGTGGCTGTGGTACGAATGAAGAGGCAGATTCAGCAGATATTTATAGGCAGAATTCACAAGCATTGGTGCTGTAGAAGGTGGGAATGCAGATGACTTCCAGATTTTCTGATTGACTCCAAACCTGCAGACAACAAATAAGATGGTTTACAGTTTTCTTCCTTGTTTTGCCTGAACCTGGAATCATGTTTGGATTACTGTATCCATCTCTTTCTTGCTTTGTTTTTTCTTTCTTTCTTTCTTTCTTTCTTTTTTTTTTTAAAGAGAAAGCTTTGCTCTGTTTCTCAGGCCGGGGTGCAGTGGTGTGATCATAGATCACGGCAGCCTCAAACTCCGGGGGTCAGACAGTTCTTCCATTACCTCCTCCTGAGTAGCTAGGACTGCAGGTGCCAGCCACTGTACCCAGCTCAGTTTTTTGTGTTGTAGAATTATAATAATATAATCTGATGCTGTGTGGTACTTTGCATATCTTCATATTTAGTCTTTATAGCATACTTATTGATAGCCCTATTTTAGAGATAAGGAAGCAAATTTAGAGAAGTCTTAAGTAACATGCTCATTTAACTGGTCAGCTGGTACTGAAGGTCAGGTCTCCTTAATTGCAAAGATTTTGTTTTTTTCTACTATAAGAAATATATTCACAGCCAGTTTATGTTTGCAAGGACATATTAAATAACAGAATCCACATAACCCATTTGTATTCATCACCTCATTTAACCTAACAATCGCTCTATGAGGTAGATATTGCTGTGTTCCCCAATTTACAGATAAGGGAAAATTGGCACAAAGAATATAAAAATCTTGCTCCAATTTCTGTAATGTGAGGAGACCCTGGAGTTGGGGTTTTCAGACTCCAGAATTCAGTCTCTTAACAATTACCTAAACTGCCAACAGTAACACGTTGAATAAAGTTGCATGCTATATAGACAGAGCTGTGATTCTCTACTGATCATTTCAATACCAATATCATCTAGTGGAATGCATTGCAAAGAGTTTAGGCAGAAAATGTAGGTGTTGTTTTGTCCACAGGGTGATACAAAGGTTATATATGTGTGTGTTTGACTGTGTAAGAGTGTTCATTTGGGAGACAGCTAAATGGAATTTGAAAGTTTAACTTTTCAGAGGGCAATCTTACTTTGTTCATTTTACATGTGGTCGGTGGAATCTCTTGATAACCCTATATACTGATGACATTTGATGCCATGAGTGTTAAGAAGGAATATATGTACTGAGAAAACAAAATATGAGATAACTTGAGAAAAAAGAAACTTGAATGTATTTATCTTAAGGAACAAAGCATTTCATAAAAATAAATCTGAAATTATACGACAAGCATGACTTGCGTGAGCCCAGTAAGCTCATCATTGTTTGAGAATAAATCGCCAATTTAAAGACTGGTAAGAGCCTTTATATGCTTCCTCAAGCTTCATGCATCCCCAGGACTGTGATTAGATGGGAGAACACGGGCTCCAACTCTGTTTATTATTCTCCTCCTAGATCTTTTGTCAAAATCTGGCTTCCAGAATGGGAGAAAGGTCAGAACAGAAATGAATTTATGTTGAATACAGTTTCTACTTGCAGTCTGGTCCCCCTGTCTTGTTCACTCACCTACTCTCCCTTTACCTAGCTGCCCCCTCATTGATTGCTCTAGCCTATGGTTCTGGCAAAGAGATATTCAGTAATTCCCAAGGAATAACTTTGCAAGGTGCATTCACCCATTCTGGTGAGCTGTAAGAGTAGTTAATCAAATGGCACTTCAGTGTCTCACCTTCTAAAATACCTGGTTTATGGCAGGAGGAATCAGATGCAGGGATTTTCAGCTGTTCCTTTTCTTAACCTTTCGTTTCAGCTTTATGGCTGGTGAATATAGTCTTATCCTGTGGCTGACAATGAAGTGGGATGTTGATACAGATCACTGCAATGACAAGACAAATGGGTAGTGTAGAAGGCGTCTATGAGTGAACTTCCTTACAGCAGAGACAAACCCGAAAGCACTAAAAACTGTGCTCCTGACCCAGCAGAGTCATAGAGTGTCTTGAACGGGGGTGGTTAGTTTTTTGGGAGTGATTTGGGAGGGTAAGGAGGAGTTTTTTCTCTGCTGCCTGCATTTCGTTTCTAGCAATATCAGGGTATGATACATACCATCTTTACGTATTGTAGACATTGATGGGGAAGTGACTTACCATTCTTTGACAAAATGTCCCTGCAATAATATAATCTGATGATTATATCTTGTTAAAAAATTTTTGCTGTTTACTTGTTTTTTTGAGCCTCTGGTATCCAACTGCAGGATTTCTTACCTGCATATTATTAAACAGTTTGCAAGAAAGACAATGGGCTGCGATTAGCTGAAAAGTAGGACAGAGGAGGGAATAGAATAGGCGCTCAGCAGTGAATTCTTGCCTAACTTTCAGTTAGTTTCTAGAATTCCGAAAAGCATTTAATGTAATAGGCAACACTGACTAACGTGTCACATCAGCACAGGTTTTGACCACAACATGACTTGAAAGAACAGACTGTAACCTCAGCTTAAACTGCGTGAGCTCATTCTGAAAACATACATGCATTTCTGACTCGTAATACTCCCAATACATCTTTACACCCCTTTTTTTTTAATTTAGTTACAAACCCTTTAAAAATATACTGAAGTATAAGATTAAAACTTTATCTTGCTATGACATTCAGATGATTATCTTTATGTCCATACCTTATCACAGCTTACTGTAAGCTGTTTCTCTTACTTACTCAAATACTTAGATTCTCTTTCCTTAAGCCTCTCTCTCTCTCTCACCTCTCACTATTTTATCCATCAGTTTATCTATATAGCATCTTTCCTTATCTCTCTCTCTGTACTGTCACATATTTCACATATTCGTAAGGTGATATTTGTGCACACACACAGCAGCCTCAGTACTAAGAGAGGCTCTGGTAATGGAATGTGCAGTGTCCACATAGGACAATAAATGACTACATTAGATTAATACTCTTTAGCTCTTAACTGTGAAAGGAAAAGATCACCACGAACTTCTTTACCTTGTCTGGTTAGTTTTCACCCTTCCTTCCCTGGACATCTTTTTTTTCCTACTCATGTTGGGGAAGCTGACTATCACCCCTTTAGTGAGCCCATAGGAAATACTAGATATGAAAGAGGGATGTCTCCACTGCTTCCTTCCTCTCAGTACAAATGAAAGGGATGTAGGATGAACATTTGAAAGGAAAGCACATTTAAATGTCAATATATTTTCCATCTCCTTTCAATTATCCCTCTTCTTTCTCCTTCTCCATCTGTCTTTAACACATAAACAGGCATGCTCATCTAAAGTGTTATTTCACTCTAGGAGGTACTTTTTAGGAATATGGAAAATTGCTGAAGAAGGAGAAAAACAGTAAACCTACATTCCGATTAACGTTGTCAATGATATGAGTTGCTCTTATTTTGAAAGTAGAAGTGAGAATCTGAAGTGTGAAGTAGTTAGCTGCTCATATGATTTCCTCTTAATTCCTTCTCTTTTAGAGAGAATATCAGAGAAGAAAAAAATTAAATATATTAGCATGCAAAATCTACACCTGCCATGTATTCAGTCTTACTGTACAACTTAATAACTGTGAATCATAAAGCAGCAAAACTTAGTCTGTATACATGGTGTTAACCCAACTTTGTAAGTATAAGAAAATATTTTCATACATACATGCCTACACTAGGTTATTCTTTTTGAAGTTACTAACTGATATTTAAAAAACTTAAAGTGCTACAAAAGCAGGAACTTGTTTTATTGTCATTAGCATTCACAGCTTCGAACAATGTATGTAAATGTGTAGAAAAATGAGAAACATATTCTAATACAGTGATAGGTACTGTTGCTTGCTACAAGAGGAATATATAACAGAGTATTTTCAAGGCTGCTTTTAATTTATTCTCAGTGGAAGCTTTTCTCCTTTAATTTATCAACACGATTTGCCAACTTGAGTTTGGACTTTTTTAGACAAGAAATGCTGTGGCTTTTCACAAGTGTTGGGGGAATAACCTTCTGAGGCACATGATAATAATTATGATTTGTTACTCACTAATGCTACACAGGAGTTTACTTCATTCGCCAGATGAATTTAACCAAAATTGTGAGTACTGCTACTATCAGAGATGCAGTCCTCTTTTTTTTCGGGTTACTTTTAATTCTTTTCTTATTTAAAAAAAAAACAGTTTGAACTTTTAGGTGCATGGTATACATGTGTGGGTTTGTTACATACAGGCATAATTTTTACTTTTATTTTGCTGAGCTGAGTTTTCTGAATACAGAAATTATATACAAGAAGAAAAACCAAATTTTCTTAATGCCCTAAATGTGCGATAGAAATCATCCACGGAGGAAAAAAAAACAGGAATCAAGCATTAAGGCATTAAACTGTACCTAATAGGCATTTATTCAATGGGCCTTATGAATGTGAGTCTTGCCCCATTTAAAATCTAACTGAAATGATTGCACATTTCATTAGTGAAGATAATCACCAATTTGTTCCTTCCCCTAAAATCATATATGTATGAAAAACACTGTTAGAAGGTAAACAGTACCTCACTTGAAGGAAGGAAATAAAGATGACCTATTTAAGTAGGGTCAGTAGAGGAGCACTTTTTCTTGCTTTCTTTGCCCTTTTTTTTTTTTTTATTAAGACTTGAGACTTCAAAAAATAATTCCCATTTTTATCCCACAAATTCATTGTGAAATAATTTATTCTTCCAATGCATTCAACATCAGTTTCTTAATGTTAAAAACAAACTCAAGAATACTTAAATGACTTATAAATATGAACATTCAGTATCTCTGTTTACACAGAAGTGGGATGTCTTCAAACCCTAAATCTGTGATTGGGTAATGAGGAGGATGATCAGTGTTCTTGTTCTAGTTTTATAACTAACTGGCTGTGCAACGTGGAGAAGTAACTGAACCCCTCTGGGCTTTCATGGTTTCTTCCATAAATTAAGAGAACTCAAAGATTTATAGGCTCTCTTTTGGCATAGAACAATTTTCTGTTGTAGAAAACACATGTTCTATACTCAAGCATCTATCAGTGCCCAGCAACTAATTCCCCAGTAATTTCTTGTATGAAGAGCTTTATATTAATTTCCAAAATAGATGGCATCTGTAAAACGTTTTTTGGTAGTAGGAGGGGTTTGCATTAATCTAAATCTAACTCTGTTAGACTTTTTGAGAATTAAATGTGATTATTTCTTTAATCCAAAATGTAATAAGGCATTAATACTTAGTGCCTATTATATGCCATGTATGGTGTTCTGTACGAAGGCTCCAATGCTGAGCAGTGCTGACTGTGAACCTGCCTTCATAGCACTTATAGTCTAGCAAAGACAGGGAAGGTGTGATTCTAGCATTAAACCATACAGCTTAGGTCATACATCTTCTCAGTTTAGTCCATCACCAGAAACCACCAAACCAAATACATGCAGCACACAATTTTTAAAAACAAAACACATCTTTGTGTTTATGAACTGAAATGTCCTCAGAGTCCAGAAAATGGTGAAAACATTTCCAGATTCTCGGCTTTGCCTAATGGTGTTTTATTTATATGGCAGTCTTCTTTACTCCTCTTTTGCTTCATTCCTTAATTTCTAGGCTTCAACCTGTTTAAACAAAAAGCATAGTTTTATTTCAAGTAAGTCTCAAATCCTCTTTCCTGTCCTTGTTCCTCAAATCTGTAAGATAAAGCATCGTTTTGAGGTTTTTATTTTTTTCTGCATACGAGATTTCAGTGAGACCAGTTAACACTTTTCAATATGAATGATTTCTTACAACTTATCTTCAGTGTATTTTTATTCAAAAAGACAACCTTTTCTGGGAGCGAAGAATGGGAGAAGACAGAGCTGTCTGGTTGGCTGCCTTTAGGTCACCAGAATAACCATAACAATGGATGTGCAATTGCAAACTAAAATTTTAAGTATTGTGAATTTTTTTTTCCAAAAACTTTTCAGGGAAGACTTACCTGAGAAGTGATAAAATCATGGGAAAATTGAAACTGATGTGACTGCAACAGCATTTAAAAGAGTGGGAGGCTGGGCATGGTGGGTCAAGCCCGTAATTCCAGCACTTTGAGAGGCAGAAGAGTGGGGGATCATCTGAGGTCAGGAGTTCGAGACCATCTTGGCCAACATGGTGAAACCCTGTCTCTACTAAAAATAGAAAAATAAGCTGGGCGTGGTGGCCTGTGCCTGTAATCCCTGCTAGTTGGGAGGCCGAGGCAGGAGAATCACTTGAACCTGGGAGGTGGAAGTTGGAGTGAGCGGAGATAGCAACACTCCAGCCTGGGCAACAGAGCGAAACCAAAAAAAAAAAAACCCCCAAAAAACAGAGAGGGAGGAGGAGGGAGGAAAAGATACCTGGAAAGACCTTTCCTAGAAAAATACAAAGTAGTGTGTAAGGATAATATTGCCTCCCACAAAATAAGGTTTTGATAACACAAAAATAGCATACACCAGAGCAGACAAATTTGCTGTTCGAAACAAAAAAATTACCTCTAAGTAGGTTTTGTATACACAGAAGGGGTAGGAGAATGCAGGCGAAGGTGGATGTACATAAATTCACGACTGAATGGTTTGCAATAATCCTAAATCTGAAGCTATTAACAGAAGGTTAAAACAATTAACAATAAAGGAAAAGGCCAATATCCCTTTTAGTTAGTTACCAAAGCTTTAGTTTGAAATATGTGGTAACTTTTTGTATGTAAAGTATCTTTAAATTTGAATTATTTCATATTCACAAATATCAACAGTTACATCAGATAAAAACAAAACGTGTAATAAATGGACTTCTAATAACAACTCTGACTTCTCTTCCCCAGTCCTGTTGTCTTGCCATCCCTAATTCCATGTGAACGTCCCCATGTTTATTATTGGTGTTCTCCCCAGTTAGTGAGGCATCCAGAAGGGAAAGCACGTTTAATTTAGTTTTGATATTCTGTTTTATTCAATTACATTTTTTATTGCTAGACTTCAGGGATCCTAAATGCCTATTGTACAGTTGCTTATTTTGAGTTAAACTACCACGAGTTAAAAAACTTGGGTTTTTGTAGTTTTACTATAGTTGCCTTTGCAGATTTTAAATTTGTTTCTCATTGTATTTTTCTCTTACATGTGTTTTGCATACATAATCAATAGCAGATGCAATCAAAATATTAGAGTAAAATTGCATAGCGAATGCTTGTGGAATCTGATGTTTTTCCAGTTGATTCAATTTTCGCAAAAAAAGTACATGAGCAAACTCCATTATAAATAAGGAGAGATGTGTACCTTAGCTGCTAGCATCTGGCTCTTAGGATAATGTCTAACATTAGAAAGTATTCAGTAAATATCTGTTAAGTAAATGAAAATCACATTTAGGTTCTCTGTCTCATTCTCTCTCTTGCTTTCTTTTAAAATTGTAGACTTGCATGTGTTATGCCTGAGAATTCCAAAGTGATTTGGAATATTTGTTAAATTGCACACTCTTAGATTTTCTATTTCAGAACACTTTATGGCTTTTCCTAAGTGAAAATAACAAAGCAGAAAGTAGAACAAATACTATTTTATTTGCTGAAATACAGTGGAAAATAAAAGCACTTCACAATTGAATGCTTTTAATGGAGACACTGTGCTAAATACAGGGGCTCCTTCTGTGTGGGAAACGGGTAACTCAGGGTTCCCAACTTCTTGGAGCTCTAGGTATATGAACAATGAATGAACGATTACAAGTGAAATAAACATTATAAGAAAGTGTTTTGCCAGTCAGTGATTGGGATACTTGAATGTGTTTCTCAGCAATCTATGGATTTATTGGTCTTCCTCTAAATAGTAATGTTGGCTTTAAGGGAGTAGTTTTCCAACATTTTTTAAACCACATGTTTCTTAAAACTGTTTTGAAAAAATTTATGCCCCTCATTTCTTTATAAGTTGACATTTCAACTTTCTCATTAATTTAAATAGTTGCAAAAATGTAATTTTCAGTGTTCCGCCAATATTTGCATTTAAAAATAAATGTTACATCACTTCTTTACATGTCTGGTGTTACCTAAAAATACTATGATATATTTTGTTCTTTTTTCTTCTAATTGGCATAAAATATTTGCACACATTTTCAGGGTACATAGTGATGTTTTGATGCTTACATAGTAATTAGGTCAAGCTAATTAGAATATTTATCTTCCCGAACATTTATCATTTCTTTGTGTTGGGAACATTCCATATCTTCTTTATCTTCCTTCTAGCTATTTAAAACTGTATCTAATGATTTGATTACCACGCTTAGCCGTTAAAGTGAAAGTGAACAAGCTCTTCCCTAAAATAAGAAATACTATACTTTTCATTTTCTTTTCTGAGCTCATAAAGTTCCTTCGTACGTATCCTAATGTTATATATCGTTGTCTTTTATTCATTCCAAATTTAATTAAAATGTTCCTTTGACTTAACTGCTAAAAAATTAAACGGATTTAAATTATGATTTCAATTGTTTTTAGTACACAATTGGTCAAAAGAACATAAAAATGTGGATAAACAAATATTAGCATTAAAAATATTTAAATGCATATCTTAAATGGATGGATATGATTTTTTCAATTAGTTTATACATATGTAGCAGAACATGGCATATTGCTATCTTGCAGGGGGGTTCATCATCAACTATGGTTCTTTTTTTTTGTTTTTATGAATGTGAGTGCTAAGGAATGGTGGGAATAGAAGAAATTTTTTAAAGCAGCGTCACTTACTATTTTGACTCTTCAAGTTGTATGCCAAAAATCACGTAGTGATGTCTCAGCCAAATGTGTCCTTAATGATTTGTCACTGACAGTGCTGATTGGATCCTCCTTCAATTTTGTTAAAAACATTTGGACACTCCTGCCTTATAGGATGTTACCTGTCATTGAAGCGACTCAGTTTCTTAACATCTGACACCAAAATTACAATGTTTCCTCCTTGAGTTTGGTGTCTCAGTTTTCACACATCAGGATGATATTTCTTTCTCTTGTAAAATAGGAGAAGGATGGTTAAGAGGAAGTAAGGATGTTGATTCCGAATGCTGTTTTTATCTCAGGGAGTGTTCAGGCAAACCAATATTTGGGAAGAGTACCTATGGTTAGGCAGCTTTGGAAACTGATTTCGTTTAACTGACCATTTCTACATACTATTTAGAAAGTCCTCATATGCCTCATGGGCATTTGCGCCCCAGTTTAAAGGTGGCTTCATTATGGTGTCAAGAAAAAAGGACAACTGAATTCAATTATAGACACCTAGTAATAAAATACAGTTACTGGTTTGGTCTTTTATTGATATCACCAATCCATTATTTTTAATGTTGGAGCTTGAAGTATAAGGCACATTTTACTTTATTTATCAAGGTCCTCTTGTGCCTCTTACAAGCAGCAAAATGTTTTCAATGGATCGATAGAATACATGGCAAATAGAATACATATCCAAAGGCATTATAGTTTTAAATTCAATAAACGTGCTGTGAACACACTGGGATCATTCTGTGGCTCTAAATTAAACAGCAGCATTTATAAGATGAAGAGTGCTGCAAAATTGTATTTCCTGTAGGAAAAGAATTATGAGATTCTATGACTTCTAGTATAAAAGCTGGAGTAAAATGGAATATGCTTTTACTTCTAGAGAGGTCTCTCGGATATTGCAGCATCTTACAGAGAAAAGGAAACATCTTCAGATGTTGAAATCATTTTATATTGAAGGGATAAAGAGTGATTAAATATAATGAATCTGTACTGGTATGTATATTAATGGTTTAGTGTTCTGTTTTAAAGAAGTTCATCCCTAATAATTTATATTTGGTCCTGACACAGTTTTTGTACCCACTATTGAATATGCACATAGTCACTTTACCTCTTAGGAGCTAATTTGCCTTATCTGTCAAACAAAACAGATAGTTTTTATACCTCCCTTGTAGCTTGAACTGTCTTACTGGTGTATGATGTTATAGAAATTTATATTTCAAATAGTAATTAAAGCAAGTTGTGACTGATAGATATCTCACATCTCTAGATTTTAATATCATTTGAAACTGAAACCCATTACTCTAGGTCACTATAAAAAAAAGTGAGACCAATTCTGTTTTTTTGGCTTTATTAAATATTTGGTTATAGCTAGCTTCTCATCTGTTTACAGCTTGGTTTAGTTTATAAATACAGTCAAAGACTTTATAATTACTATCTGAAATGCAAAGAAAAAATGTATAATGTCAGGATTTCATATAATAGTAAATTGACTTCAGTTTAGTTCAGATGGGGATAGAATGTGTGTGTTTATACGTCAGATAAAAGAATATTGCCTCTGTGTCCAGACCCTCCCCCCGTTGTCAGTCTGGACATGTCTCCACGTCATGTTGCAAAGGGGCTCTCTCCTTAAGGCTTTGAGGGGCTCCTTCATTCTAAGGGAATACACAGACATATGACCTCTAAATGACAAGGCCCTACTTTCAAGGAAGGCATGTTTTTAACACAGGACGTATCTTTTCAAGATTGTTTGCCAGCACACTTCTGTAGCACTCATGACAGAGTCTACTGGAGAGGGCCTTGGAATAAGAGTGAGTAAAATCTAAATGGACTGCTTTGTTTGCACCTTCTTTCATTTGGAAAGCATTGATATTGGAAACTACAGAAGAAGTTATCTGTAGTTTTTGTTGCATGATGACCTTCTTGACCTATCTGCTTTATGGTGAAATCTGCACCTTCGTGATGCATTATGGTGATCGGTGCTCTGATCAGCTCTTAGAGTGGGAATGATCATCTTTGACTTTGCTTCAACAATATAGAGAATAAGGAAAAAAAAAGACAGCTAGCAGGGATTAGTCAAACTCAGATATACCTGAGGTAGATCTTGGGCACTCCTAGAGCTGTGTGTGGAGACATTTGAAGGGACTGCATCTTCCTCAGGCTGTCAAGCCAGAGGTAGAACTGTTTTTATTGATGTTTTCCTAAGTCAGTCATTATCGTCACCCTGGTATTGCTCAGACTGCTGCAAAATTGTTGCCTAGAGTACATTGTGTGGCGATTGGCAAAGAGCTATAAAGACACAAAGGTTAAAAGCTCGCTTAATGTAAGTAAAGGATACAACTTAATGCACGGGGTTAGTACCACTCTCAGCTAATTGGCAAGCTGTCACTTTGAAATCCTTCCAAACCCAGAAACTTCCTGTGCAGGGTATAGTGCTGTCTGGGACCTTGAGAAGCTAACCTTGCCCTTGCATTAGGGATATTAAGTCCTCCTGTTCCCTCTGATTAATTTTAGAGACTTTGGCTGATTGATTACCTATAAGCTACAAGAAATTTGTAATAATCTGGGCTCTTTTCTGAGTCCCTCCTGAGGGTCTCTAATATCAATTTCCTGGTGTGACATTCCTTAGCAGGTGGCAGTGTCAAACCTACTTGAGATGTTCTCACAGTCTTATTAAGTTTCTCTTTTTCTTAATAATGTCTAAAGGTAGCATCTTCTGTTTCCAGTGTGTGCTTTTCTGGGAGGTGTTAATGTATTTCATTTGAGCTCAAGATCCTAACTCAAGAAGTGTCACCAGTAAGAACTCTAATCTCTCTTGTCCACTTACCTTTACCTTTGTTACAATAAGCCCTAAGATTTTGGTCTTGGAGAAATTGTCGAATTAGTTTATCACGCCATTAACTAAGACTGGAGTGGAATGTGTTGGGGGGAAAAATTTATTCCCTCTTCCTCCATTTACTTTAAGTTTGCTTTGGGTCAAAATTTAGATGTAGAATATAAATCCATGTACCGCAAATACTTTCTTCTTACGTGTGTTAACACCTTTGCTTGCCCCTGTCTAGGTTTATTTGCTCTTAAACTAACCTAATGAGTCGAATTAGTAATTCAGCAAATATGTGGAACATTTTTAATATTAAGAAAATTTATCAAGCTGTGTGCCAGGCACTGTGATTTCTTACAGCAAACTCATAAGTTAGGCACTGTGTTATCCTTATTTTACAGATTAGATGCCTGAAGCTTGGAGCAGTTAAGTTTTGAACCTAGGCAATCAGTTTCTGAGGCTTATACTGTTTAGTTAATGGTGTAGTGTACTGCTTACTTTGCTTTCTAGCTAGAAAAAGGAAGCTAATTATTTTAGCTGTCCTATTTTGGAAGCTAAACTGAAAACTTTGCTTGTTCCAGCTATGACATTTAAAGAGCTTAGAAGTCATCACTCCTCTCCTTGCAATAAAAACAAAAAAGCTGGACAAGTTGATAAATTAACAAGTTTTTGTAGACATTTCAGAATAATCAGATTGCAAAGCAAAGTGCCACCATGAAATCTCGAGAGACAGGTGAAACTAGAGAGTCTCAGCTGAGATCTGCTTATCTAGAGCAGAAGATGCTTGAGCAATAAACCGAGAGAAACTTGTAAATGGAAATTTTTGCAGACTGGTGGAGGCTGAACATGGACTGGCTAGCGTGAGAGTGATGAAATCCTGGGACCACTGTCTTTGAGGAGTCCCTACAATGTCAAAGGCTTTGTCTTCAGGAGCCCCACCAGGTTCTCCCAGTGAAATATTCTCTGGTGGGAGAAAGGAAAGAATAATCTTTGTAAAATACACAAAGAGCCTTCTCCGTAACAAAGGCTAAAGGAAATTTAACCACTGAAATCTCTTTCAGCCTTCCAGTTTCACTTAAAGGGGTGTTGATGTTGGTGAGGAAGGTTGGGATGTGAGGTCAATAAAAGGCAGGGCTTCAAGGAAATAGATTGGAAGTAGGGTAGCCAGAAAAGATTATAGAGTCTGCTACGCTACTTTGAACTGTGACATTCACAGCCCAGAATCGCAAGCCCACTAAAAGATGGACAGTCAGTTGATTCCAAACTGCTCCCTTTTCCCCACACCTTACCATCATAGCAACAGTGCAGTAAGAGTGCATCTTAGTGGAAAGAGCTGTGAGATAGACTCTCTCTAAGGAGGAACACTTAGGCCAAAGTCGAGAGAAGACAAAAACTAAGATGCTCTGGCACCTATAGCTGGAGGTAAATACCTCACAGCCCAAGTCTTACCAGATGGACATAAATCCTTACATTCAGGGTGTGTTTATTTTAGTTCTTGTTACCTGATATGTGCTGGCTTTCACTGAAAAATTGCAATGCATGGCAAAAGGCAAGAGACAGTCTGAAGAGAGAAAACAGGCATCAGAACCAGTCTCAGGTATGACAGAGTTAGTGAAATTATAAAACAAGGAATTCAAAATAACTATAATATGTTAAGGATTCTAATGGAAAACATAGTCCTCATTACAAGAACAGATGATTAATATAAGCAGAGAAATTTAAAGTAAAAAAAATCAGAAGGAAATAGTAGAAACAAAAGGAGTCAGATAGGCAGTTCTTTTGATGGGTTTATCAATAGATGTCACATGGCTGAAGGGAAAAAATCAGCTTGAAGAAAGGTCTGTAGAACTTCAAAAACCGGAAAAATAAAAAAAACAACAAAATATAGAGCAACATGTCTGAGAACTGTGGGACTATATCAAGAGGTATAATATACGTATAATTAGGATACCAGAAATAAGTGAAAAAGAATGGAGCAAATAGACTGTTTGAAGTACAAGAACTGAGAACTTTCCAAAATTAATAACGGATAACAAAACATAGATCTAAGAACCTAGTAAAATTAAGCCAGAAAAATACCAAGGACATACATATAGTAGGCGTATCACATTCAAACTGCAGAAAAGCCAAGGCAAAGAGAAAATCTTGAGGAAAAGCCAGAGGAGGGTGGGATAAACAGTTTGTCTGAGAGGAACAGGAATATGAATTACAGTGGGCTTCTTATCAGAAACCATACAAGCAAGAAGTGAGTTTGGTGAAATATTTTAAATATTGAAAGAAAAGAGTCCACCCATCTAGGTAGGATTCTGTATCCAGCACAATTACTCTTCAAAACTTCAGGAGAAATACTTTTTTCTGAGAAACGAAAGCTGAGTGAATTTTTGCCGGCAAATCAGTCCTGCAAGTCCTAAGTTAAAAAGTTCTTCAGGCTGAAGCAAAATGCTACATGTTGGAAACTTGAATATACATAAAATAAGAGCATTGAAGAAGGAATGAGTAGTAATGGTAAAATATTTTAATTGCTGTATTTTTAACTGACCTAAAATTAAGGCAGAAATCAATTCTCAAAGAGCACATAATCTTAAATATACCAAAATATATGAGGCAAAAACTGATAGAACTGAAATAGTAGACCAGTCTACTATTTTAATGGGAGGCTTCACCACCCCTCTGTCAGTAATTGATAAATTAAGGAAACAGAATATCAGTAAAGTTATACATGACCTAAATAGCGCTATGAATGAAATTGATCTAATAGAGATCTATAGAAGATTCCAACCTGCTGCAGAATATGCTTCTCAGGCTCATATGGAACTTTTGTTTTCACCAAAGAAGACCCCATTCTGGGAAATAAAACATACCTTAACACATTTAAAATAATAAAAATTGCTTGTGTTTTCAGACTACAAATATTAGGAAATTAAACAGTAACTTCCAAATAAACCACAAGTAAAGGAGAAGCCGCAAGGAAGGTTAAAAATATTTTGAACTAAATGAAAATGAAAATACAACTTAACAAAAATTTGTGGGAATTAGCAAAAACACTGCTTAGAGGAAAATATGTAGCATTAAATACATATATTAAAAAGGAAGATGTAAAAGTATTAAATCAACTTCGGCACGTATGTTAGGAAATTAGAGAAAATTGGGACTATGGCAAGCAAAATAAGGATGATTACACCAGAAATCAATGAAATTGCAAACAGGAAAACAGAAAAAAAAATAATGGGACCAAGAGCTAGTTATATGAAAAGTTGAATAAAATTTATAGGGCTCCAGCCAGGCTAACCAAATAAAAAATAGAGATAACACAAATGATTAATATCAGAAATAAAAGAGGGATCATCAATACTTACTCCATGGACGTTAAAAGCATAATAAAGGAACACGCAACGCTATGCCTACAAATTTGATAACTTAGATTAAATGGACCAATTTCATAAAAGACAATATGTCAAAACTCAGACAAGAAGAAATAGTCAATCTGAATATGATTATATAGATTAAAGAAATTGAATCAGGACTTAATAACCTTTCCAAAACAGGGAAGCGCAGAATCAGTGGCGAATTCTATCAAATACGTAAAAAGGAAAGAATGCTAAGTTTCCAAAATCCTCTTTAGAAAGTAGAAGTAGAGGAATATTTTTTGACTCATTCCATGAGGCCAGCATTACCCTAGTATGAAAATCAGATAAGGATATTCCAAGAAAAGAAAACTAAAAGGACTACCAGCAGCAATTACTGTTGAAGATGTAGAGCAACAGGAACTGCCATTCATAGTAGATGGGAATGCAGAATGGTATAGCCATTTTGGAAGACAGTTTTTGTAGTTTCTTTCAAAGCTAAACATAGTCTGCCCATATGATCAAGCAATTTTGCTCCTAAGTATTTATCCAACTGATGTGAAAATTTATGTCCATACAAAAATCTGTATGCAAATGTTTATGCAGCTTTGTTCGTAATCGCCAAAATGTGGAAGCAACCAGTGTGTCTTTCAGTAGGTGAAGGGATAAATACACTGTGGTACATTCAAAGAATAGAATATAATTCAGCAATAAAGAGAAATGAGCTATAAAGCCATGCAGAGACACAGATGAATCTTAATTGATAAGTGAAAGTAGCTAGTATTAACAGACCACAGGCTACATTATTCTGTTTATGTGACATTTTGAAAACAAAAACTACAGATACGAGAAACAGATGAGTGGTTTGCAGGATGTGGGGCAGGGAGAAAGTCAAATAGGTAAATCACAGTGAATTTTTTTAGGGGCAGTATTCTGTATGATACTGCAAAGGTAAATACATGACATTATGCACTTGTCAAACCCATAGAATTTAATACCATGTAGAGTGAATGTTAATGTGTACCAATTAAAAAAATGATTTATAAAGCTGGGGGATTCCTTTGTAGAATGCAGAATGTAACAAAACAGTCTAACTGTATTACAAATGTACTATGTAAACTTATTTCACTGAACTAGGGAGTGCGGTGGGGAGAGAAAGATGCTGACCTAAATAACTTTGGAAATGATCCAAGTAACTTTAGTGTATAAAACAGAGACAGAAGAAACTGCACATAAGCACTCTTGCTGCTGAAGTTGTTTCCAATGGGTGTATGTATAAATGAACTATTCTGATAGTATACATACATATATCTGTTGAATAATTAACTTAAGTATATGGTAGATGATAGAAGTTACAGATAAGGAGAGGACAGAATGAGTTATGTGGTAATGGATTAGAGTTGAAGACAGTATGCACCTGTGGTTAGTCTAACACACACCGAGATGGTTATATACAGATGTATTTACAGATATCCGTTTTATTTCTTCATTTTGCCAGCCAAATGGGCCTAGAAACAATGACACCCCAGTAACAACTACCACACTAGTGTTCAGATCTTGGTTACTAATACCATGCTTCATTAAAAAGAACAAGGGATCTCTGGAAAAACGTCTCACCCTGGGGCAAGAAATTTGCAAGATGAACCTAGAGCCTCTCATAGAGCCAGAAAGTAAGGATGCTCTCAAAACCTACAATGATGGAGACATGTCAGAGGAACACAGGAGACAGTGAAAGTGTTCCCAATTGCCAAAGATGGAACAATTTGACCTATGGAACAAATAGTACTGGAGTTACACCCAAAGTGAAGTATCCGTGAATCCATATAAATGATTGAGCAAGTAAATAAATGTGGGAGAAAGGATGATGGAGAAGAATTTTAAATGATTTATGTAGCTATTTCATGTTCAAGGAGTTAAGTGTGGACTGCACACAATTTCTAAATAATACAGCGTGGAAGGTGAGGAAAAAAGTAATTTTGCAGTAGAGAAACATGACAAACACTGCCTCATTTAGATGTTCAAATTAACATTAGTAATGGTAAGTCACATTGATAGTATTTACACTTGATAAGAAGTGATGAGAATGGCACTTTATCCTTGTTCATTTTTCTCCCAGAAACCTGTAACTTCAGTTTAATCCTGGAAAAGACATAAGTCTCAGTAGCTGAAGATTCTACAAAACAGCTGACCACTAGTGCTCTAAACGTTCAAAGTTATTCAAAACAAGGAACCTGTGGAGATGTGACAACTAAATGTTAATTGTGGTGTCCTGGATGGGACCCTAAAACAGAAAAAGGAAATGAGGATAAAGCAAAGGAAATCTGAAGTACAGACTTTAATGTGGTGTCAGTATTGACTCATTAATTTTGACAAATGTGCTGTAGTGTAAGATGGTACTTAGAGTAGAAATGTGGTGGGGGTGGTACATGTAAGGTGTAAGGTGTAATACGTAGGGTGTAAGGTGTAATGCGTGAGGTGTAAGGTGTAATACGTGAGGTGTAAGGTGTAATGCATGAGGTGTAATGCGTGAGGTGTAAGGCGTAATGCGTGAGGTGTAAGGCGTAATGCGTGAGGTGTAAGGCGTAATGCGTGAGGTGTAAGGCGTAATGCGTGAGGTGTAAGGGCGTAATACGGGAGGTGTAAGGCGTAATACGGGAGGTGTAAGGCGTAATGCGGGAGGTGTAAGGCGTAATGCGGGAGGTGTAAGGCGTAATACGGGAGGTGTAAGGCGTAATACGGGAGGTGTAAGGCGTAATGCGTGAGGTGTAAGGCGTAATGCGTGAGGTGTAAGGCGTAATACGTGAGGTGTAAGGCGTAATACGTGAGGTGTAAGGTATAATACGTAAGGTGTAAAATTTTTTTGGAAATCTAAACTATTCTAGAATAAGAAGTTTATTTGAAAGTTGGAAAAAAAAAAAAGACACCTGAAATTTTTGTTTTAGGTTTGTGAAAATATAAGCTTTATTCATAAGTCTTCTGCTATCTCAATTATCACAATTATAAAGTTAATTAAATATCCTAAGTCAGTTAAATAAAGGAAGGTTGGTACCTTACCAAAACACAGAGTTTTCTCTTCTAATCCATGTGGAGAGAGCATGTACATTTATTATGAATACATTGTGTTACAAGTAAATGCTCTTGCAGTTGATCTCCTTTAAGGATGATAGAGATTACAGATGCATACAGTGGAGCATATAAATGTCTGTTGTCTAGTTGTCACCAGTTACTACTGCAGGAGCTGTGTTTATGACAGGCACACATGAAGAAAAGAAGATTTAAGATTTCAGAGAATGACTTTTCTGAATGCCATTCTAACCCAGTTCCCTCTATCAATGGTTCTGATGGAGCTTCCTGGAGAAAACTTGAAAGATAAGGTGAAGACCCCCCCGACACCCTTCACCCAGAGCAGATTCCCTTTCATTTCTTTTATTACTTCAAATATTTTTTCCTCTCTCTTTCTGATGTTCCCGTCATAGGTATGTTACTCCATTTGTAATTGTCCTAACGTTTTAGGGTATTCTGTTTTTTCATGATTTTTTCTCTTTGCGTTTCAGTTTTGAAAGTTTCTGTTGACCTATCCTTAGGTTCACAGATTCTTTCCTGGGCAGCATTCAGTCTGCTAAGAACCCATTAAATGCATTCTTCATCTCTGTTAGTGTTTTTGAGTTCTACCTTTTCCTTTTGATTCTTTCTTAGTTTCCATCTCTCTGCTTGTATAACTCATCTGCTGTTATACGTCATTCACTTTTTCCTTCAGTGCCTTTAACATATTAGTTACAGTTATTTTCAATTCCCAGTTTGCTGACTCCAGGATCTCTGTCGTATCTGAGTCTGGTTCTGATGCTTATTTTCTTTTCCAGACTCTGTTTTTTGCCTTGTAATTTTCTGTTGAAAGGCAGACATAAAATATCAGGTGAAAGAAACTCATGTAGGTGGGCCTTTAGTGTGAGGATTTATGTTTTCTTGCAGAGAGTTAGGCTGTATTTACTGTTTACTGTAGCTGTTGCGTAAGAGGCTAAAATTTCCTTTAGTATTCTTGTTTTTCTCTATCCTGATGTCTTTGGGTTTTTCTAGAGATGCATAAGCAAGGTCTGAGGCTTGTTCTTCAAGCCGTAGTTCTATTAAATAGGAACCCTACTGATGTGGTAAGATGAGGGCATGGGAAAGTGTTTCATGTGATTAGTTCTTGGACTTGTTGTTGAGCTGGATGTTTCTCTTTTCCCACATTGAAGGCCATGGGGTGGGGGTGGAGGTGAGGGCTTGAGTTGAATATTTTCCTTTTCCCATTTGGAAAGTGAGACGGATCTGGAATTGGTTTTCCCCTTTGCCCAGGTTAGTTGGGCCCTGGGAAAATAATTTCCTTTGAGGGCAGGCCTTGTGAAGAAAAGAGAGTTCTGGTTGTGTTTCAGAATGGTTACCTTTCCCCTCTTCCTCTGGAACAAGGAGGGGATTTTTTGTGTGATTTTCGGTGTCATAGTGAGAACCTTAGGAAAGGGTGGGGAGCCTCTTAACTAGGCCTCCTCAGAGTTTTTAACTCTCAAGCTAACCTGCATATTGGCTCCAGCTTGGGCTTCTGTTCCCAGTAAGTTGTGATTGTCTGTCTGCCTGCCTGTCTTGTTTTCAGAGCAACAGTTTGCCCTGTAACCTCAATTGTCTCATGAATCTCAGGAGAGCTATTGGCTATCAGGGTGTTGTTGTTGTTGTTGTTGTTTATCCTTTCAGGTTTTTTTTGGTTGTTGTCATGAAAATAGGAGTGATGACTTCCAAGCTCTCTACATGTCAGACCAGAAACTGGAATTCTCATTTGTTACATATGTACGTATGTTGAGAGGTTCTTTTGTACAATTTTGCTTCAGGCAAAAGTGAAAGGTTTTAGTGCTAAAATTTGACATGTGAAAAAATTTTCAACATTTAAATTTTGTTTCAGGTTCCCGTAGTTTTTAATCTACTGGATGGAATCTGTTTTTATAACAGCAGCCGTAGTACTTTGTGGTCTTTGCCCAATTCAGTGTGTAGTGAAATAACCCCACATAAGAAAGGTCTTTCATGAGGACATGTCTTTGGCTTTTAAGTTGATTTTAATGTTAAATGAATCCCTATATGTGTCTTGGCAATATTTGAACAACAGCTAAAGTAATTATCATGTTATCAATTCAGCAAAAAAATCAATGCAACAGCTATTGTCAGATAAATTGAGCAGTGAATTTATAGAAGTAATTTTAATTTACATCCAGGAATGCAGGCAGTTTTTGTCCAGCAATTTACATTTGATTGACTAAGCTTAGGAAACAACATGGACAACATCCTGTGGAATTTCTTTGTAGTGGACAAAAGTAAACATGGTAAAATGAAAAGAAACTAGACAAAGGGGCTAAGAGTTTTACTACAGTGTATTTGTCATGTGAGAGTTAAACCAAGTGAGCACTTTGCTATAATTTAAAAATACAATGATAAAATTTTACTTGTCTATTATATAATTGTAGCAAATTATTTTGTCTCTGATAAGGAAATCGTGAGGTTTTGTGCCTTAGACTTTCTCGCATCTTCCAGAGTCGGTGACGCAGATGCTGCAGTGAGATGTCTCTCTTTCAGATGTTTTCCTATTCAGGGCACAATTATTCCTGTCTTGAAATAGAAATTATCTTTTAATGAACTCCATTTGAATTTCTTTTCCCTATTTTTATACTCATCTCATTGAATAACATAATCTGGGAAAAGATTAACTTGCATTATTTCACAGTTGCGTCTCCAACACTATCTTAATGTAATCTCTTCATATTTTTTTTTTTGGCTATTCATTGGTTTTACACTATTCTTTTCAAGTTTTTACATGCAAATGTAATAAAAAGGCTCTGCTTACTCTCTTTTCAAGACCATTTAAAGAAATGCTAAGGACTGGCCAAACACCAATCCCTGGGCACTGTGCTAGATTCCCTCCTCATGTGATGGACAGTTTTGCACGTCCCATTCTTTGTGTTCCTCTTGACAGTTTGCAATCCTTTCAGGAGTCATCCAGTCAAAGTCAGTATGAATAAATTTTTAAATTACGTTTTTGTAAGGGGCTTTAGCAACTGCTTTACTGAAATCTAGTGCCCGTGATACTGATTTTGTAGAGCATATTCATTATTTAAAAAAAGGTTAACCAATCACATATGTCTAGAATGACTAACATTGATCCTGATTTTCTAACTATTCATAGGAGGCGATACTCAAGAATATCATTTTAGTGTCATGTTTATTACAAATGACTTCATAATGTAACAAAGATTGTTAATGTGGAAACTTCCGGGTGATTAGTTATACGAAGAAAGTTACTATAAATGAATGATTTTTAAAAATTGCTAAGTGGGCTTTCAAGACCCTGGGTGTTTTATTCCTTTAGTTATATGTTTTCCTTAATTAGGCCTTAGTTTTTATTTTATGTAGGTATTAAAATAAAGTATAATTTTGGAAAATGATGAATTTGGAAACTGATGAATGTAAATATTTAATATAGAACTTTGTGTCCTATAGCTATTGAGTTTCTAAATCTTTATATTTTAAGTGTTTTACATCTAATTTCTATTCTACAAATGTCACTGCAATAATTGTATTTTGTTTTGTTTTGTTTTTGAGATGAAGTCTCGCTCTGTTGCCCAGGCTGGAGTGCAGTGGTGTGATGTTAACTCACTGCAACCTCTGCCTCCCATGTTCAAGCATTTCTCCTGTCTCAGCCTCCTGAGTAGCTGGGACTACAGACACATGCTAACATGCCCAGCTAAATTTTGTATTTAGTAGAGTTGGGGTTTCACCATATTGGTCAGGCTGGTCTCGAACTCCTGACCTCAGGTGATCCACCTGCCTTGGCCTTCTGAAGTGCTGGGATTATAGGTGTGAGCCACTGTGCCCGGTCAATCCGGCCAATAATTATATTTTTGTAACGACCACCTAGTGAATATGCTTTTCTTAGATTGCTAAATCAAAGGATTTCTTTTGGCACAAATCAGATTGTATGTTTTATAGATTTACTGTCAATAAAACCTTAGACCACTCAATTATCAACAGTATAAGCCAACACTTTAACCAATTTTTAAAACAGTTTAGATTAGGGTTTAGCAGTCTATAGCTCACAGGCCAAATCTACTCGTACCGATTCATGTTCACATTGTGTGTGGCAGCTTTCTTCCTATGACAGCAGAGTTGACTGGTGCTACCAGGTACCCCAGAGACCTCAAAGCCTAAAATATTACTGTTGGCCTCTTAGAGAAAAAAATTTTAGATCTCTGGTTTGGATTAACATTGACTATTATTAATATTTATTATAAATTGATACAAATAAGGGACACCTGTGGACAACGGGATATCTGAGACATATGGTTAAAGAAACACTGCATTGGCACTTGTAGAATGCATTCTTTTGTAAGGTAATGTTCCCAAGGCTCTACGTTTGTATAGAACTCTCCCATCTGTGATAGGAAATGGGTTTATATTTTCTAACATTGTCTAATTCTGGCATGCATATGAAAGGTCCAATTTGTATAAAACAGTATAAATACAATATTGTTACTATCAGATGAAGTGACACAGATTAGGATGTGTGCCATAAATATGCAACAGAAGACTTAGGTGTGTGTTGACATCTAAGTAAATAGGTAGGACAGATATTGAAACTCAAATACTCAGTCATTTGATGAATATTTATTGAGTGTCTATTAGGTGTGAGCTACTCTTTTTTTCTGTCCTAAGATAAATTATCTGCTCTTATGAAATGTTTCTCTCATTTCAGGAGGGAGACTGACCCACAAAGTAAACATATAAATATGCAATGTATTGGGATGTTAAAAAAATGAGTCATGATAGGCTGAGGGAAGATTGACAGTGGGCATGTAATATTTATATAGATTGATGAGAAAGGGCAGAAACACTGAGAGAAGGAGGGGAGTAAGCCAAGCACATATGCTTCAGAAAAACGTTTAAGCTTGAGAGAACAGCAGTTGCGCATGTCCTGAAGCAGTAGGGGTTTGGCCACCTCTGAGGAACAGTAGGAAGCCAGTGGGATTCAAGGGATGATTAAGGAAGCTATCAGTCAGTGATGTGGTCTTTGTGGGCCTGTGTAAAGACTCTAGAATCGTCTGAGTGAGAAAGAAATCATGGGAGAGTTTGCAGTTGAGGGATTAACCTGATACAATTTGAATTTTAACAGCGGACTCTGGATGCTGTGTGGAGAATGACCACAGGGGGGATTGTGGAAGTGGGGAAGCTGGTTAGAAGATGATTACAGTTGTCCAGTTCCCTCTCTACCAAATGGTGACTTGGATGGAAGGTGGCAGAGACAGTGGTGGGTCATAAGGATTCTGAATTTTTTTTTTAATCTCAAGATAAAAAATCCGGAGTTCCTGATATATTATATATGGGGTATGTCAGAAAGAAGAGTCAAGGATCTGTCCAAGATTTTTGGCCTGACCACTGGGATGCAGGAGCTGCCATTTACTGAAGTGAAAAATACTAGCAGAGGAACAGGCTTAGCAACAAAATCAAAATTTTACTTTTAGTATTCTGGGGTATAATTGTAATAGAGATTAAATGTGAAGACATTCTGTTGGTGAGTAGGACACTTCAGCAGACATAGATTTTACCTGGGATTCAGCATGTTGTCAATGAAATCATACAGTCAGGATATTGTGATTCATGAGGATTATCCTTTTTTTTCTAACATGCAAAGATCCAACTGTATTTCAAAATGAAGATAAGCAAACATACTCTTAAAATGGAGCTTTTTCATAGGATGCATTATTATTGAAATATTTGTCTTTATTCAAAATGGTTTCTTTTTGTGTGTGAACATTTTATGTAAAACCTGTCACAATCAAGTGTAAGGGATTACATTTTTGGTGAATGCATAAGCTCCTTCTGAACAGATAATTGGCAAGTTGCCGTATCCAATCTCTGGAGAAAAGAGTTTTTAGTCTCCTTCCTTCTGGAATCTGCAGGTGGGAAGGAAACTAACGGGGACATGGTGGTTTGACTTTTGGTGCGTTCTTCTTTCTTATCCCTTCAGTCAAACTAGGAATCATCTCTTCTAAGACTCCTTACTTAAAAGAATCCAAGTAAAGTGCGTACAAGTTGATGTTTTATGTGCCCATTACCAAATCTTTTTATAGATAGAATCAAGAATGATGATATTTCATTATTAAAAGTTACAGTTTTTTGGCTTTGAAATCCGTGGACACATCTCAATATAAATAGACATAATAAGACTAAATGCTTTGAATAAAAAGCCACCACTCAATGTGTTCTAGTGAAACAGTAGTATATTTTCAGTTTGGAAAATGAAGGATTGTTGTTAGGAAAGACGTGCCATGTTGTTGCACTAATTATCTTTGAATCAGTCAAGCATGATGTCAGTCAGTGGCTGCATGAGCAGCAACAGAAGCAATGACTATAAATCAAAAGATCCAGGTCGATGTCATCTCTGCTGTAAACTTGCTGTGTCATGTTGGGGAAGTCACTTCCCTTCTTTGAATCTCAGTTTCCTCATTAGCTGAGAGAATGATTGGGTTTTAATAAGAAGTCCTATTTTTTGATTCTTAATATGGCCTTCATTTGTAACATGCTCTCTTTATTCTGGCTGCTATAAAAAAATTGCAAACTGGATGGCTTACAAACAATGGAAATTTATTTCTCAATGTTTTCCCAGTTGCTATGTTTAAGTCCAAGATCAAGAACCTAGCAGATTTGGTGTCTGGTGAGGGCTTGTTTCCTGGTTTGTAGATGTTGCCGTCTCCCTGTGTCTTTACATGGTAGAAAGAAGGCAAGAGAGCGTCCTGGTGTCCTGATAAAAACGGCACAAATCCCTTCATGAAGGCTCTGCCTTCATGATTTAATCACCCTGCAAAGGCCCCTACCTTCTAATGCCAGCACTGTGGGGGTTAGGATTCCAACATATGCATTTTGGGAGACAGAAACATCTAGAACACAGCACGTGTTATGATCTCACAGTAAGGTTTTGGCGTCTGATGAACAGCATGCATCCGTCAGTCCCAGTTTAGGTAGTTAATGTTGAAGGATTCCCCGGGAGAAATGGTTTTCAACAAGGACAAACCAGTTCAAAAAGAGAGTAGCCACCTTTCATGGATGGTGAGTTAGAAGTGCTACGTACATGTTCATCGGGTGAGATGTATGGTCAATGACGTTCTAGGAAGATTTCTTCTGTTTACTTTAAAGCATAGATCATTCTAAGTTCACTTTGTTTTATGACTCTATTTGTGGATATTTTACTCTGAAATTTGTAATGTTTTTATATGGAAGAGTTAGTAAATATCAGTTTGGAGGAATTTAATGATTGCTTTTTAAAAAAAAGGCCATGTTTCTTACCTAAATTTAGAAATCAGAATAGGGTCACGCCCCACATAATGATGTTTCAGTCGAGTACAGATGGCATATTATGACAGTGGTTCCATGAGATTATTATGGAGCCGAGAAATCCGTGTCATCTAATGGCATAGTAGCTGTTGTGCTTGTGTTTGTAGCAATACCAGTGTAAACAAACCTACTGTGCTTTTTTTTGTTATTATAGTGTACTACTTCTACATGTAAAACAAAAGAGTTAACTCTAAAACAGCCTCAGGCAGCTCCTTCAGGAGGTATTCTACAGGAATGCTTGGTTATCATAGGAAATGACAGCTCCAAGCATGTTAGTGTCCCTGAAGACCTTCCAGTGGAACAAGATGTGGAGGGTGGAAGACTATGATATTCATTCTCATCGTTGCAGGCCTACACTAATGTGTGTGTTTGTGTCTTAGTTTTTTACAGAAAAGTATAAAAAATTAAAAAAATTAAAAAAAGCTTATAGAATAAGGATGTTAAAAGATTGTTTTGTACAGATATACACTCATTTGTATCTTAAGCTAATTGTTACAAAAAAGTCAATGTTAGAATTTTAAATTTTATAACAGTTATAGTAAGATAAGGTTAATTTACTACTGAAGAAAGAAAAATGTTTTAAAAATAAAATAAGTGTAGCAAAAGTGTACGTGTTTATAAAGTATACAGTGGTGCAAGATAATGTCGTGGGTCTTCACATTCACTCGGCACTCAATCACCGACTCACCCAGAGCAACTTCCATTCATGGTAAATGCATTGTATAGGTATGTGATTTTCTGAAATCTTTCATTGTATTTTTACTGTTCGGTTTCTACACTTAGATGCTTAAATGCTTACCGTTGTGTTACAACTGCCTGTGGTATTCAGTGTAGTAACATGTTGTACAGGTTTGTAGTCTAGGAGCAGTAGGCTCTACCACGTATAGCTATTGACGATATACGGTGTGTAGTAGGCCATACTTTCTACGTTTGTGTAAATGTACTTTGATGTTGCCACATTGATGCAGTCCCCTAATGACATAATTTTCAGAATGTGCCCCCTTTGTTAAGTAATTTATGACTGTAAAAGGGATATAAAGGAGTTTGGACTAAGCCTGTCTATAGATGCAGCCAGTGTGGATGAATAGGAGGCATAGCATGGTTATGTCTGCCTACAAATACTTTCTCCCTGCCTCCTCACTTAGATGATTTGAAACTCTCTCATATATTTGAGTGAGATGATAAGAGGAAAAGCGTTGCTGTGAGAAAGTTTCCATTTGAACATACTTGAGTTTCCTGAGAGTTGAGGGGCTAGGTTATTTGGGAGGTTGGCTTCTGTTCTAGATTTCTTCCATCTGCATGTTAACATGGGTGTGGTTGAGAAATAAACTAGCTCTCTTTGTGTTTTTTTGTAAAGCATAAAGATTTGGAGTATCAGTGGAATGGTCATAGAATGGGGTAGTATAAGAATAATGTTAATACTGCATATAAGGTCAGGATCTGTTTGCACGTTGGGTATTTGCCGACTTCACAGCTTTGTTTCCCATATTCCTAAGGTCTTTGAATTTGAATTATCCTAAGACTATTATCAATTCACCCTCCTCGAGGAAAGTGAAGTTAAACACTTTAAACATTTTTGTACATGTTTATGGGGTACAGAGTGATGTTTCAATGCATATATACATACTATAATGATCAAATCAAGGTACTTAATATATCCATTCCCTCAAAACTTTATTGTTTGTTTGTGGTGATGACTTTCATGCTTTTCTTTTCTAGCTATTTTGACGTATACAATACATTGTTATTAGCTGTAGTCACCCTACTGAGTACTAGAACATCAGAACTTACTTGACTGTCTGGTCCCTCTTGATCAATCTCTTTTCATTCTTCCATCCTTTATACCTTCTATAGCCTCTAGTAACCACTATTCTATTCTTCACTTCTGTGAGATCAACTTCTTAGATTTCAAATATAAGTGAGATCATGTGGTATTTGTTTTTCTGTGCCTGGCCTATTTGACTTAACATTATGTCTTTTAGGTTCATCTGTGTTGCTATAAATGACAGGACTTCATTCTTGTTTATAGTTGTATTCTACTGTGTGTATACCACATTTTCTTTATGCATTCAGCTGTAGATGGACATTTATGTTGATTCCATCTCTTAGCCATTGAGAATAGGGCTGCAGTAAACATAGGCATGAGCATAGCTCTTTGACATAGTAATTTCAATTCCTTTGGCTATATACCCAGTAGTGAATTTTTTGGGTCATATGGTAGTTCTGTTTTTATTTTTTGGAGGAAGTTTAATACCGTTTTCCATATGAATTTAGTAAAGGTGAAGGATACAAAATCAACATACAAAAATTGATAGCATTTCTATACACCAATAGTGAAATACCTGGAAAAAATCTAGGAATAAATTTAACTGAGGAGGCAAAAGATATCTACAATAAGAACTATAAAAAATTAATGAAAGAAAGTGAAGAAGACATAGTACATGGAAATGTATATCTTTCGTGGATTAAAAAAATTAATATTTTAAAAATATCTGTACCGTGCAAGGCAATCTACAGATTCAGTGCAATCTATCAAAATATCAATGACATTCTTCACAGAAATAGAGAAAACAATCTTAAAACTTGTATGACACCCTAAAGACCCTGAATAGCCAAAGGCATCCTGAGCAAAAAGCAAAACTGAAAGGATCATACCATTTGTCTTCAAAATATACTACAAATGTACAGTAAGCACAATAGCATGATAATGGCATAAAAACAGACACACAGACCAGTAGAATGGAAAAGGGAGTACAGAAGTAAATCTACACGTTTACAGTCAACTGATTTTTCCTTAAAGGTGTCAAGAACACACACTGGGGAAAAGACAGTCTCCTCAATAAATTGTGCAGGGGAAGCTCGATATCCACATGCAGACAAAACTGGACCTTTAGCTTAACTCAAAATGAATTAAAGACTTACGGACTTGAAACTGTAAAAACTACCAGAAAAAAACATAAGGGAAACACTTCATTGACATTGGTCTGGGCAAAGATTTTTTGAATATGATCTCAAAAGCATGGGCAGCAAAAGCCAAAACGAACAAATGGAATTACACCAAAGTAAAGAAGCTGCTCAGCAAAGGAAACAATACTCAAAGTGAAGAGACAACTTACAGAATGGGAGAAAATGTTTGTAAACTGTGTACTTGACAAGGGGTTAATGTCTAGAGTATATAAGGAACAATGCTCTGCTTTAAAAATGGGCAGAAGACCTGAATTAACCGTATCCCAAAAGAAGACCTGCAAGTGACCAGCAGGTATATGACAAAGTGCTTAATATCACTAATCATCAGAGAAATGCAAGTCAAAACCACAGTGAGATATCCCCTCCCTTCAGTTAGAATGGCTGTTATCAGAAAGGCAAAAATTAACAAACGCGGCTGAGAATGAGGAGAAAGCGGAACTCGTATACATTTGTTGGGAATGTAAATTAGTAAACATATTTTATATCCAGATTTGTCTCACATAAAAAAAGTATATCACATAAAGCTTGACACTGGTGAAAAAAATCTTAATTTTAAAAGAAACTTAGTATTGGGTATGTTAATATTTCTATATAAAGGAGTCAATTCTCCCTGAAAAAATTGACATTTTTATGCAAATCAAAATATCAAAGGGATTTTTTGGGGTGGGAACTAGTTAAACGAATTACTTTGTTCATATAAAAAAGGCGACGGGACAGTTCTTCACACGGGGCTTAATGCAGTATTCATTAGGAGGATGCAGAGTGCGATACTTGTGCATGTATTGAGTGTAAAAGCAGCCCAGTGGCTGGACATGTGAGCTCTGGAGGCAGATCACCTAGATACGTATCTTGCCTTTGCCACTGACTGGCTTCGGGACCGTGGGAGAATTATTTAGTATTTCTAGGTTTTGTCTTACTTTTTCATCTGAATATTAAAATAGTATTTTTCTTGTAGAACTGGCATGAAGATGAAATGAATTAACACACTTGGAGTGCTTAAGGCAGTGTGAACTAGCCACAGTGTTACTACTTCCATGTCCCTCAGCACCAACAATGAACAAAACTGGAAGTCCAGAAGTGGGCTCAAATGCATGCAGGAGTTAAGTACATAATACAGGTGTATTGTAAAAAAATAAAGCGTTACATGCTAAATGGGTGCTCAGAAACCTGACTCGTCGTGTGGAGAAACATGGTGGATACTCCTTTTTTAAGCAATTCCTGACGGACTCATTACTTAAAGGTCAAAAAATCTTAAGATATACCATTTTCTTAAATTACCTGTGTACTTACATATGACTAAGCAATCCAAATCCTAGGTAGTACCAAAGATAGATAAAAGCGTATGTCCTCACAAGGACTTGTACGCAAACAGTCTCCAGAGCTTTATTCTTGATAGCCCAAACAGAATCCAACACAAGTGTCCACGAACAGGTGGATGGTTAAACTGGTTGTGATATACTCATATACTAAATGAAACACCCAACACTAACAGCAGTGAACTAACAACATGGACGAATGTCGAAAGCACGATACTGTGTTAAAGAAGCCTCACATAAAAGACAACATACTATACAATTCTATTTATGTGAAAATCTAGAAAAAGCAAAGTACAGAGATTGAAAGCAGGTCAGTGGTAAGCCAGTGATGTAGGAAGGAAATTGAATGTGCAAACGAGCATGTGGGTTATTTGGGGAGTAATAGAAATGTTTTACATTTTGATAGTGGTGATTATACAATGGTATGCCTTTGTCAAAACTCCAAATTGTACATCCAACTGTATACTTCAAATGGGTGAATTTTATTGTATGCAAATTATATCTCTATAAAGATAATTTTTTTTTAAGATATAGAAGCTATGGTACTTTTAAAGCAGGTCTCTGATATTCTTCTATACTCCTCCCTTCAAATGGTGGAGCTCTGTTATTTTCCTTCAATCTGGTTTCTGGTTGCTTGACCAAGATAATACGACCTTAAGAAACTGGCAGCTTCCACTTTCTCCCTTTTGAGATACTTGCTTTTTGGAACCCAGCCACCAAGCTGAACCACATGGAAGGATCTCGGCCAACAGGTAGAATCAACTGTCAGATGCACTAGTGAAGAAGCTTTTGAGATGACTCCAGTTCCAGGCACTGTCTGATTGTAACTGTGTGAGAGATTCGAAATGAGAACTACAGATGAGGCCAGTTTCCAGAACCGTGAAAGACAATAATAGATGATGATTGTTTTAAGCCACAATGTTTTGGACTGATTTGTTATGCATTGTCAGATACCTGGTATAAAAGATTTGGCAGAAAATGTGGGATTTTAAAATCATTTCTGAGTGGGAGAAGCTTTTGTGTGCATGACATAAAATGTATAAGCGAGGGGAAGAAATATTGATAACTATATTAATAAAAATTACAGGAGGAATAAACCTGAGTGACCTATTGCACAGAATGGTGACTATATGAAATCATGCATTGCATGTTTTCAAATTGCTGAAAGAGTAGATTTTAAATGTTTTTACCACAAAAAAATTGTGTGATGTGGTAGATTTATTAGCCTGATTTAATCATTCCACATTGAAAACATATATCAAAACTCTACCCCATAAATACATACATATAATCATATATAAATTTTTAAAAGTTTAAAATTTAATAATTTTTCTGTTGTAAAAAATATCAGGTCTTTTTTTGTTTCTCAGACATTGTGGGAAAAATGTTCCTTCATGTACAAAATGGATTTTGTTGTTTTACTGTATCATGAGCATTTACAAATCAATGAGAAAAACTAGCAACAGTGTAGAAAATAGGCACAGAACATAAGTGAAAAATATAAATCAATATAGCTGTTACACACAGATGGTTATACTTATTTATAATGCAAGAAATACAAACTAATTCTGCAATATTATCCCATTTTGCCCATGATACTGGTGGAGATAAAAAGATTATCCAGATTATCAGGTTATCTATAAAGTTGTCAAACAACATATTTTCCAGTATATTCCTGGTGAGTGTGTAAATTGGCTCAATCTTTTTGGAGGTCACTTTTTTTGTTTTGAGAGCGAGTCCCACTCTGTCACTCAGGTTGAAGTGCAGTAGTCCAACCTCTGCCTCCTGGGTTCAGGTGATTATCCTGCCTCAGCCTCCCAAGTAGGTGAATTACAGGCTTCTGCCACCGTGCCCAGCTATTTTTTTCTGTGTTTTTAGTAGAGATGGGGTTTCACCATGTTGGCTACGCCAGTTTCAAACTCCTGACCTCAAGTGATCCACCTGCCTCAGCCTAAAATGCAGAGATATTTTGTGTTAGATGATTAATAGTGGCTTCATGAAATAAAGTTTTTTTTTTAATGTAAGTTGTAACACTCTATGCATTAGGATTAGGTTAAAGAGTCTGTACCCTTCAGTCATTCAAAGATCTAGGCTTCTTTCATGTACATTCTTTGTAGTACTGAAAGATTCCAAAGTTGTCCTACGTTGCCTGAATTTGGATGCTGGATGATGGAAGACAGAGAATGTGTAGGACTGTCCATGGAGTTTATGGCCAGGCCTAGAAGTGACGTGTGTGTGTGTGTGTGTGTGTACGCGCACGCGCGCCTGTGTGCTACATTGGTTAAATAGTGCTTGTAAGATGCAGTGGTTATGTGAGGGTACAGAAGGATTCACTGAAAATGATGAAAGCAAATTTGGTAACTGCATTTATTTTAGAGTTGTAATATTATTCAGTACTCCGAAAACTTTTTATTCCTTTGAAACAACCCTGTCAGATCTTCTCTTTGGATTTCTTTTGCATTATCTAGGCAACTTTTACAAAGATGTCCTTAGTCTCAGAAATCTGCTTTAACTGTTTCTGCAATTTGGAGGCTTTGCATTTTTAAATGAAAAAAGCACAGTAAGATATTACTCTCATTTGTGTTAGAAGAAATAAAATCACAAATTTAAGAATATGTATTAATATTTCAGGCCAACATTTTTCATAGAATAAAAACTACTTGTATGTTTCTAGTTGTTCATGTATCTCAACAAATAATACACTTAGAAAAGGTACATTGAGATTTCATTTATTCCTGTAAACTTTTTTGGTTAATTTGGAACAACGCATTTTGACATCTGTCTCTTAAAAATTGTTTTAATAAGAAACACAATGGTATACATTGATTATTTGTATTTATTTCAATAAAAAGTTAAAATAGGTAACATTACAGGTTTTAAAAATGTAATCTTCCCAAGCATATTAAAGAAAGCAATCAGAAAAAGTAGATCTGAAGTATCCTTAATCAAACATAATTAGGTGCACTGGTGTAAAATATTTCTTGACACCCTCTTCAATAATACATGCGTTCCAGTTAAACAGATTTTTTAAAACCTAGTTCCATACTGCTACGCACTCCCGTCTTTGTGACTCTGAATGTGAATATACCTCATATTTTGTACCAGAAAAATGGAACTCCTACTCATGAGCCAATGGCCATATCAACTGTTTTTTCCTCTGTGGAATTATTGCTATTCCTTCGTACAGATTATTTTTGAAAATTAAATAAACTAAATACAAGCAGGTTTTAATAATGACAGCATCTTAAAAAAATTCAAAGTAAGTACCATTTTCTCCTGCTCAAATAGAATCTCCATTTGTCACCTTTCCTTAGATTTTATATTTGATGTTCCTCAGCCTTTCTGGGATCAGCCTGACCCCACAGAGTTGGATTGTTCTGTTTTCCTTCCTCATCTGCCACTGGCTTTCCAGGTTGCCTTAATGCCCAGATCACTTAGGTTATGCTAAAAGTATGCAACTTGATAAAAAGTTTCCTTTTATCTTGGAAATAATAATAAGCAAACCAACTCTATATATGTTACATAAAAACAGAAAACAGTGATTCCTAATTAAGGCAATGTTGATAATGATATAGTCTGCTATACCAGGACATACATGGGTGTCAGGTATAGGGAAGAGCCAGGATTGAGGAAACATAGACACTTAAGTAAGAAATAATAGAGAAAACTATAATAATGAACAGAGCAAGATACAAGTTTTCATATTTATCCATAAGGTTAGCAACTGAGAATCTTGGCAGGGTAATAGGATGACTATATAGTTTATTGCCAAAAGCAGGACACTTTTGAGAGTGAAAGGTTGTGCTATTAGCAAGTACCCTGCAGGATTACAGGCAGAAATCGGGACTTTCTTTGGCAAACTGGTCCCAGATGAACATATGGTCACCATAAATTAAGCAGAGGATGAAAGAACTGGGCAACAGCAAGTAGGTCTGAACAGGTAGATAGAATCCATTTAACCTTAAGGCAAAGGTCATGGGAAAATTTTCAGAGCAAAATAGGGAAGAGAAATAGTGGGACAAGAGCAGCCACTTCTAAGCAAAGGCATTGTTAAGCCAGCTCAGTAGATGATGAAAGCTCAATCCCCTGGACAAACTGAAAAACAAGGGAGGCAAAACTTACAATCTAGAATTACCCTACCAATGAAGTAAGGGAATTGTGGTGTTAAGACTCCAACTCCAACCCTCAATGACATTAAGCGTCATTAAAGATTGCTTCTGGAGGAGGAGAATTCATCTTTGCTTGTTGGAAGCTTTCTCAGGTTCTGAGAAAAAAGCCCTCAGGCCCAAAACTGCAGACGCTGGCAGGTGGAAGTCTGTGACAGAGGTCTGGGTATGTCCCCCAGAACACCAACTATGTATTTCTATTTCTGTTTCTATGGTCACGGTCTACAACAACATGGCTGTGAAGGCTACTTTTAGCTTGAGAAAGATAAGCTATTCTGGGTGAAATGAGCTTTGCTAACCATTTTTGATTGATCAATATCCCTGGGATGAAACAATCTGTGTTTGTTACCCCGTCTTGTCCTAGAAATTGGTCTCTGTTTTAGGAGAGTTTAAGATAGACTGGTAAACATTTAAAAATACTTCAAAGAAGTTTTAAATTCTAATCTCATAATTACATAACTGAATATGAGGCAGTTTTCTTAGGTGATTTCTTTAGAGTTTTAAAAGAGTATTTTTTTAATGTAGAAAAGCAGGGGATTGGACTAGAAGGAAATAAGACAACTGTTTCAAAACTCCCACGTATCAGGGGACTGTGTGGGAAGCCTGTTGGGAGGCTTTTCTATTACATTTCCAAACTGATAATTTGTTTAATTCTGAGACTACTCTTCAACTCCAGTGAGAATTTGGACACTGTTTTTACCGTAGAAAAAGATTTCAAATGACTATATTTTTTTATGGTCATCTCCACTATGCTGTTATTTAATGTTACCACAGTATTTGAGACTGTTTTTTTTTTTAATGTAATTTTTAAAGGAAAAAAGTTTTATTGAGTGTCATAAGTGAATTTAGGAATTACACTCTTTTTGTTTGTTTGCTGGGTTTCTTTTTCAAACCAATTTCTTTAGGGCCAGAACAGTGGCGTGGGTCTTAGAAGGGTATAGTACAGATTTGATCGCGAAAACTTGGGGTCAGGGACCTAGGCAAGCCCAATACAGTGAGGATATAAATTAGGCACAGACCTCATTGCTGAAACTGAGAATTCAGACATGCAAATAGATTCTAACATTCAAAGGATATACAGATGCTAACAGGAACATGTAGTTGTACAGATAAGTCAGCACCAGGTATATGCAGCTACGGTAGACAGAATGTTTATTATATACGGAGATCGAGATTTGTGATGAGCGTCAGGAAGGGCTCCAGCCTCACAGCTAGAATACAGAGTGTGCCTCTCGGCCAAGGAAGAGAGTTTGGAAGTAATGGTAAGTACAACCTGTAGCTCCAGTTGTGCTCTTTGGACCTAGGTACAAGATACCGTGATGGAAAACCATTCCTGAAGCTGGATTTGAACTCAGTAGTTTGGCAGAAGCCCAAGGACCAGGATTGGAGCGCAGGGAAATGTCAGGAAGAGCCAGATGAGTTGATGTTGAATCATCTCGACTCTGTCAGTATCTAGAGCTAAGGGTAGAGCTAAGTCTGCCTTTATGGATTAAATGTTCTAGCTGAGTGTAAAAGAGAATATAACACAGGGAGGCAGCCATGCCAGTACATTTGGTTTTAGAATAATTGACTCAAACAGCATTTTCCTAAGGATGTTTCATGAATCACTATTCTTTGAGATGCTCTGTGAAACAAGAGCTTTATTCCTGCAGTCAGACTGGGAAATGCTCCTTACCCGTTTTTGAAGAATCACACTGCACATTACCATGTTAAAAGCTCTGAGAATTCCTGCAGTAAAGATTTTTCCATTTGGTGCCTGTGATATTACCATCCTACAGAACCAGAGTTCTGTGTAATACACATTGAGAGTAGCTGGATTACAAGACCCTTTTTGCAGCCGCAGCCTTCAAAGGCTGAAAGTAGCTTTGTAAAGACTTAAATGGGCAAAGGCTAGAAACACTCCATTACATCATGAAGAAATTGAGATTTGGTAAGTCTATTAAGAGAGGAAAACAGAGTTTGATTCAGAAAAGCTTTTGGGTTGTCATTAAGATAAAGGTGGTCAAGAGGTAAAGGGAATAGGGCATCCTTGTTTTGTTCTTTGCTAACAGAAATCGGGAAACAGAAGATACCAGCTGGATTGCATTGGTGTGGCTTTAGGAGATGAAAAGAAACGGAAAGAGGCAAACGTTTCAGGTGCTTCTCATTTCAGCACGTCGTCTCTATTCTTTATAGGAACCAGTCTTAAGTGAGCTGGGCTGAACACTGGAAGAAAACAGTAACTAACGTTGAGCCTGTGTTGGGGGTGTGAATGGGGGGTATCTGGAGACCTTGATGAGACAGCATTCTGTTTGTGGCATTTATAAAACACAAGCTGTTAAAGTGAGATATCACATATTCAACTAATATGTATCTAGCATTAACCTAATGTTAAATTGATAGGCTGTTTTTATTAAAATATTTTAAAAATCAATGTTTCCTAGAGATAGACTAGAAGAATTGTTACTGACGTGTGAGGTCATTGGTGTACCACATAAGATATTAGCTGTTTTTATTTTGACTCAATTTTTCTTTCTTTTATAAGTTACATAATTTTGAGGATTCATTGTGCTTCAATTTATCTCACTTGCATGAAGAATTATGAAAATATTGGCCAGGCACAGTGGCTGGTGCCTGTCATCCCAGCACTTTGGGAGGCCGAGGTGGACAGATCACCTGAGGTCAGGAGTTCGAGACCAGCCTGGCCAACATGGTGAAATCCTGTCTCTACTAAAAATACAAAAAATTAGCTGGGTGTGGTGGTGGGTGCCTGTAATCTCAGCTATTCAGGAGGCTGAGGCAAAAGAATCACCTGAACCCTGGAGGCAGAGGTTGCAGTGAGCCAAGATTGCACCACTGTACTCCGGCCTGGGTGACAGCAAAACTCAGTCTCAAAAAAAAAAAAAAAAAAAAAGGATTATAAAGATACCAGTCTCTAATATTTTACATGTAATCAAGAAGCCACTGTGGGAGTAGGTATCATGAGTTTGTCCATGTATCTACATATCAATTAGATATTTGTATTTGCAATAATATTTCTCTATATTTACAAAATGAGAGGTTACATTATTTATTTTGACTGGGGAATAACTCCCCACTTATTTTGTATTCAAAAATGATTTTGCTCTATTAGAGATGTTAATCTAAATCTTTTTAGGGTTATGCATTTTACTATTATAAGTTCTCTATTATTTATAATCTTGGCCCAGTTTTAATAAAGGCATTTGTAAGTGTACCTATGTGGGCCTTAAGTGTATCCCTTATATAGGATATATATATTTGTTTAGATATATGCATATGGACTTAAACTTTATCAGCAATTTACAGATTTTAGAATGTTGAAAAGAAGCATCTCGTTCACCTCATTGAAGGTATTTTTTTTTGTAAAAGCACTACACTGATATATATATTTAGAATTAACTGTTAAGTGAGCTCAGGGAGAAGTGCTTATTTATTCAGTATGCTTTCAAGAATCCTCATATAAGAAAACAGTTAACTTTTGTGCCAGCATCTGAGCTGTAATTCAAGGAAATTGTGCCATAATTCAGAAATCATTACTGCTTTAAACATGCTTCCAAAATTTGTGTTACAATGGAGATCTCTGAAATCTGAAGACGAAATGCTTGCAGCATTCATAGTGTCTTTTACGTGCTTCCATTCTTTATGTCCTTTTATTTCTCAGTGCAAACAGACAAACTAGATAAGTTTACTACTGCAGAATAAAATAAAGGGCTTTGGAGCCATAAATTATCTTTAGCTAAGAATTTTAAAGCTTTTGGCAAATGTTAATTAACTGTACCTCCTACCAGCTCTGTGAGTAGTCACAGTTAGCATGTCATAACACCCATCCTATGGAGAATAAAATTGAATAAACATTTGAAAGGAAAAAGATGGAGTACGTAGCTTCTCTCCCTGTAAATATTTTCATATATACATGGAATACGATTGTACTTATTTAATACACTGAGTTCCAAGCCTAATCTATGTTTGTATAAAGTGTCTTTATAATATCTTGTGTTCAAAAATTTAAATTTTATTAAATTTTATGGAGCCCGTCTTGTTGGTAAAACAACCCACTGGATAATGTGGCAGCTATAAACCTGTGAGTCAGTTTATACTTGCAAACATTTGACAGTGAGAAAGCAGAGGGCAGAGGTGGTTGACAGCAAGGTAGAAAAGATGAAAAAAGGAAAACACAGGCAGACGATGGTTTGCAGTGAGGTAGAAACATGTCTTCACCAGGGAATCAGAGTATGAGGTGAAACATATTTCTTGGAGTTTGGACAAGGTGAGGAAGATCAGATGTTGGACGTGGTGATCTTTGAAGTTGAGTGTGGGCAGCGCAGTGTGAGAAAAGAGAAACAGTCAGGGAATATAGCAGAGTTGGTTCTAAAGAACAAGAGTTAAAAGGAGAGCAAAAAGGAGCCAGTAATGAGGGAGGGGAAGGGAAAGGAGAGATTAGTGCAACTGTTAGGATTTCAGAATTTTCTGATTTGTATCGTGTTACGTAATTTTCTCTCATCACTCCCACTTTGAGAAAAGACAACGAAAGATCAGGGTCCTCACCTTCTGTTGCTGGATGGGAGCGGTTTGATTTCTGTTTCTTCATATGACGCATCTATGCGAGGCAGGCCTTGAACTAGTCCAGTTGTGAGCATTTTGCATTTGTAAGTTCAGAGAGCCAAAGAGACTCACGTATGACGTTTCAGGCTGGAAATTAGACTTTCCTCCAACCTCCAAAGCCTTCTCATATTGTAAGGAATCGAAGGATATTTGAAATGGGAGGGGGGAGAGAGACACTTGAGGATTTGGGGATTTTAAACTTTTTTTATTTTTACATGTTTCTCTGAGGAGAGAGCTGCAGTTGTGAGCATGCCAATTAAGCCAGTATTAGAAAACCTAATGGAGGTCTCATTCTCGGGAAATGAGACGATCTTGTGGAGAGTATAATATCAGCAGAATAGCAGGAAAAAATGAATTTTAGTTAGAATACCCCACTGAAATGTGATAGAGGAAGGAAGTCTCAGAGCTGAAAAAATGCCAGGAATTTAGTAAGAGTCTCCAGTATCCTTCACCAGGGATTTTTGTGACCTCAAAGACACAGAGAGCTTTCATTATGTGCCAGAATGCCTGATGGTCCAAGAATTCTTACAGAGCAACATAGAGAGTTATTGAGAATTTGGTGACACAGGAGGGTAGAATTAAGAATGCAAAAGTGATAGCAGTGTGACAGGCGCATTTATGGAGGAAGGGATAGGAAATTTCTCTTCTACTTCAGGACTTAGAGGAGCCAGCTTTTGGTTTAGGTTGCAACTATGGCTATTGATTGGGTATAGGAAATGAGAGAGAGAGAGAGAGAAACAGAACTCAAAGGTGACTCATATTTTTGAGCATTGCAAATGAGGATAATGTCACCAGTTATATAAAAGACGAGAAAACACTTTGTTGAAGCAGGGTGATTTTGATACTGGATAGGTGGCTTTTGAAATGCTGGTTGGCCTTCAAGCAGACGCTCCCAGGCAAGTTGAATTTGGAAATTGATGAACAAAATATTAAAGCTAGAACTGTCATAAATCAGATACTTGGAGCTAGGTATAAGATAAGCTCTCCAGAGAGTGGCCGAGGGACAAAGGTGGAAAAGACCGAACATAAGAACTTTGGAAAGAGCTGACTTCAGGATACCACTAAGGGTGTGAAAAGGAAAACTACAGAGTAGGAGAAGATAATTGTAATGTGTACAACTGACAATAGATTCTTATCCAAATATGCAAAATACTCCTAGAAATCAGTAAGAAAACTGCAGTAAACTCAATAGAAAAAGGGGCAAAAGTCTTCAGCACATTACAAAAGAGGATCCAAATGGCCACTTAATATACGAAAAGATACGTGACTTCATTAGTCATCAGGAAAAGATTAAAAGTGCAATAAGTTAAAACAGATTGGGAAAAAGAATTTGCCAAGTGTTAGAAAAGATGTGAAAAAATAGAACTCTCATACACTGTTGTAAATTGTCATAATCACATTGGAAAACTGTTCTGCTCCCTTTCCTACAGCTGAATGTATGCACGTCTTATGACCTAACGCTGCTTATTTTTATATATACAGGAGAAATGTGTTCATGTTCACTAAAAATCATGTTATGTTTCTAGTGGCAGCATTCAAGTTGAAAATTATCCAACTTCCCATAAACATTAAAATGGGTAAATAATTTTTGATAGATTCATACAACAAAATATTTTGTAGCACTAATAACTGTTACCACACCTTCTCCTACTAATGTGTCTCAGAAATGTAAGATCGAAGTAAAGAGGCAGATAGAAAAAAGTGTATCTTGTATATATTTTTAAAATTAAAGACAAAAATAAGCAAAATAAATCTATGGTGACTTGGTAAAGCTAGTTGCCCTTGAGAGTGACTAAGAAAAAATATTGTAAACAGTGCCACAGTGAACATAATTGTGCATGTGTCAGACTTGGAACCAACCCAAATGCCCATCAGTGATAGACTGGATAAAGTATGGCACATATACACCATAGAATATTATGCAGCCATAAAGAAGGAAGAGTTCATGTCCTTTTCAGGGACATGGATGAATCTGGAAACCATCATTCTCAGCAAACTGACACAAGAACACAAAACGAAACACCGCATGTGCTCACTCATAAGTGGGTGTTGAACAATGAGAACACATGGACACAGGGAGGGTCACGTCACACACCGGGGCCTGTTGGGGGGTGGGGGAACTAGGGGAGGGATAGCAAGGGGTGGGGAGACTGGGGAGGGATAACTTTAGGAGAAATACCTAATGTAGATGAACAGGGCAGGGCCGGGGGTTTGATGCAGCAAACCACTGTGGCACGTGTATGCCTATGTAACAATCCTCCATGATCTGCACATGTACCCCAGGACTTAAAGTATAATAATAATAAAACATTTTCTTGAGAAAAAGAAAAAATACGGGAGCAGAAGGAGGGAGTTTTTAGTGTTCTGTTGCTGTTTCATTTTGTTGAGTGTGTTCTGCTTATTCGGGTGGGTTTGGTTCCTGAAAATTGAGCTCCACTCTTAGGATTTGTGTAATTTTCCTTATGTATGTTTTGCTTTAACAAAATTTATTGTGTGATTTCCAGCAACATAAACATAAGGATTAAACTGCACATAGAAAAAAAAATCTAGTTTTCTTTCTAAAAATGATAGTAGAAAACCTTTTTAAAATAACAGAAAACATGAATTCACATTCATGCATTCTTTACCTAATAAAAACAAACATATTGAATAAATGTGATACGATTTTCCTTTCGAAACTCTGGGAATGTTTGGTAACATTTATATGAAAATACAGTCAGCCCTCTCTATCTGTGGGTTCTGCATTAATAAATTCAGCCAACAACAGATTGAAAATAATTGGAAAAAAGTATGTACTGAACATGTGCAGACTTTTTGCATCATTTTCTGAATAGTACAGTATAACTGTATCACGTTTACTACATAACTATTAGGTGTTATATATAATAGGCACATATCTAAAGAATATGAGAGGATATGCTACATTATATGCAGTAATGTGCCATTTTATATCAGGGACTTAAACATCACAGACCTTGGAATCTCGGGAGGTCCTGCAACCAATCCCACCTGGGTACTAAAGGACAACTATACTTTAATACAAAAGCAGGGTATTCCATAGTGTGACTCAAAATTCACTGTGTATATTTTTAGTCTATAGTTGACACATACATTTTATTAGGAATTTAATGGAAACACTGGTTAATGAACTGCTTAGAGACAGAAGATTAAAGTGTAAATTACAGTAGTTCCTCCTTACCACAGGGAATAGGTTCCAAGACTAGTGGCTTCTAAAACCACAAATGGTACCAAGCCCTGTACGTATTATGTCTCTGTCAGTACATATGTACATACATACATGCCTATGATAAAGTTTATAAATACAGTAAGAGTAACAATCATAACTGATCCATTATAATATTTTACTGTAATAAAAGTTACATGAATGTGGCCTTTCTCTCTCATAGTATCTCGTGTTGTACCATGGGTAATTGAAACCATAGAAAACAAAAGTTCAGATAAAGTGGGAACTACTGTAGAATTTTCTGGGGGCAGTAAAATTTAGTTGAAAATTGTTTCTCAATTAGTCCTGTGTAGATACGGTCATGTCACTAGATACTGCCAGGTTTTCACTAACATCCCTTAAAGTCATTCTTGGTTATTTTTGGTGTATAATTCACATATGCAACTTCAGAACCTGTGGGAGTCCCAGATTTGTTCCCAGAAACTCTGTATGCACAGATCGTAGATCCTGGATTGTCCCTAGCTTGGCCGGGAAACTACTTAGAGAAATCCATTTGGAGGATAGGTGATCTAAGAACGTGAAATTATGTCTAATGAGGAGAATTACTGTGCACAATCATCTACATTATTGAATCATCTTAAGACAGTCTGTTTTCCAGAGCTAAAGAAAACTCATTGTACTGGGTTCCTGCCTCAGATCAGACCAAACAAAAACAAAAAAACCAAAGGCTTGGCAAGTAATGAAAAGCATTGCACAGCTTCTTTAATAAAACCCTAGAAGTGGTGGACAAGTTCTTAAAAGAACTTTTCCTTGATAGATGCTGTCATGGTTTGAGTGTCCCTGCCAAAATTCATGTTGCGATTTCATCGTCAGTGTAATGAAGTTGGGATTTTCAATGCAAGAGGTGTTTGGGTCATGGGAGTTCTGCCCTCATGAATGGATTAATGCAGTTCTCATGAGACTGGGCTAATTCTTCAGGGAATGAATTAGTTCTCACAAGAGCAGGTTGCTATCAAGCAAGGTTGCCTCTCATGTTTTTCTTCTCTGTTTTCCACACTCCTACTTCCCTTTCCGCTCTCTGTCATGAGTTGAAGCAGCATGAGGCACTCACCAGATATGCTGCCTGATCTTGGAATTCCCAGACTGCAGAACTGTGAGCCAAAGAAACTTCTTTTTTTTTTCTTAAAGTTACCCAGTCTCAAATACTCTTATTTTAGCAGCAGAAATTTGACTAAGACTGATAAATTAGGTACTATAGCTCTCTTGTGATGTATGTTCCCAGATTATAGATGTTTTAATAATCCAGAATAATATTGAGAAGAATATCTACTTCTATGAAAAAGTACCAGCTCATTCTTATATATATGATCATCTTTATATATCCTTTGAATCACAGGCTTGCACAAACCTGTAAGCTCAAAATTTTTAAGTTGTTTCCCCTTCACTGAGAATTACTATTTAACCTTTTTGCTTATGTTGTCTGTTGAATTTTTAAGACATGACAAAAAAGCATTAACGAATAAAATTTAATGCCCACTTCTTAGTTGCCATCCTTTTTAAAGGAAGTAGTATGATTTTCTAGTTGAAAAAATAACTTTTTAAGAAATAATCGTTAAATTTTATCCTCTTTTATAGCTTTGCTAATAAGAAATCATTGTTTTATTAGTTATGCCTCCTGCTGAATCATTTCTGATGTGTCTGTTCCTTGGTTAGCTCACAGACCTGAAAGCCTCATTAGTTCTTGATGGTCTGTTGTCTTGAACGTGGTTACCATCAGCTCCCTGTCGGGATTCAAATAATTTTTATGTCTAAAAATCTGTCTAGCATACACAGATCCTCCTGCAGCCATCTATGATTTTCAGTAACTACTTTCATGGTCTGTAGGAGTGGCACACACAGTCATGAACATGACTTTCCTTCCCTCCCTTCGTCTCCTCCTCCTGCTCCCTTTTTCTTTCTCCGTAATAGCCACAGATATTTATAGGTTCAAATTAGTCAATTAAGTTGACATTTGCGATTTGGAAGCAACAAAGCAACAGAAAGCCGTGATGGTTTTTCTTCCCAGTATTCATTTATACATCCCCTCTACCTCTTTCAAAACACAAATCAGAGCCCAGATTTTGTTCATGTATTTGCTTCCCCACACATGCTTCAGAGGAAGTTGCTTAATCTCTACCGCCTGAGTGGTGGGTATTCTTGTGCTCAAACGAGTCATTACTGGCCCCATTTCTCTTGCTGGTGATGATTTTAGACACTGACCAATGAAGTCAGAGTGGGGGCCTGCTGCGGGGTTTCTGGGGAAAGCTTTTTCAGTGCTAAGAAGTGCCTGTTTTTCTTGCGCATGTTATTGTGTCTGAATGTTTGGGCAGGGACTGCTATGAATGTACAGTATTTGCTTTATGAGAGGAAGCAGCCTGAGGATCACGTTAACCGACTCAAAAGGCAGAGTGGCAAGTAGATGAGGATCTGGTCCTTGATAACATTTCTGAGCCAATGAATTAAGCAGTCCTGTAATCAACAAACTTCTGGATTCTTTTTTGATGTAACAAAATTCCTTTTTATTTAAATTACTTTGCTTTGTGTTTCTGCCAGTTGCGGGGAGAACTTGGTTCCATCCCAGTGCTCCTTGCTAGTGTGTCAGCCTGGATGATCACATGCCCTTTCAGAGCTCTGCTTCCCTCCTCTGTGTCTTCTGACAAGTTTGTTGGGAGGGTTCAATAACATAATAATAAAAAGAAACATTTATTGGGCCCTTATTATATTCAGCACTGTGCTAAATGCTTTCTGTGTGTCAGTTAATTAATGAGCATGCGATGGCTCAGAACTGTGCCTGTGCTCGTTGATGAGGGAAAGTCGTTTTTCCTCTTTCTTCCCCATTCATTAATGTATTTGCTTTCATGGAGAGAATAAATGTGGACCATGTTCCTGTTTTTGAGAATTAATCTTATAGGTAGAAAAGAGCTGTTTGGGGAATCTATTGAGATTATAATAAATCACAGTGAGAAATATTAGAAAATATATAACTACTAAATTGGGTGATAACAAACTATGATTTGAGAAAATCAGAAAATAAGGTTGGGAAGTCGGGGATCAATTTTGAAATGTCTTGAAAATTAGGCAAAGTAGACAGGACCTGATACAGTATAAACTAAGGGACCATTGGAGGTTGTCATCTCAGGAAGTAACATGATAAAGGTGGTATTTAATGTCAGAAGATAGATAAAAACTTAAGTTGCATGAAGTGATTAAGCAGCTATATCAATATAATCTGGATAGAAGATGATAAAGCCTAGATTAAATTTCCAATTAACTCTCATTTGTTCAAATCTCAAAAAGCAGAAAGCCCCAATAAAAAACGCTTTGTGTATTTTAGTGTAAGGATTATTGATGTTCACAATAATTAAAGAATTCAGGATGCTTAAGTGACTTCTATATCAAAGGGATAGAACAATTTATGTTCACTCCTCTTTGAATAGTCCTATATTATAAAAATTGCAACCTACTCAGTATTTATAAAAATCATCAGTTAAGTAGATCATTAAAACAGGAACACCCCTTTTCCTTTCACTGGACAAATGGGGAGTAATTTTGTTATATTCACAAATTAAATGGTCTCTGTATTTACTGATTTAGAAAACTTACAGGTAATTTACAAAGCATTTTCGTACTTCTTTAAGAAAACATTTTTCTTCTGGGTCTATTTATTTGATCTGCTGGCAAATATTCTTTGCCATATCAGAGGAGAAAACAGGCCCACATATTTCAGGTGACATTTTCTCTGGTTAGTGGAAAGTAGAATTGAGGATAGAAAATACCTAGAAAAAAGCTATCTGTGTCAGAAAACAACAGAGTAGTTTAAAAGAACAAGCCCCAGCAAATCATAGACTGAAAGAACAAAAAAAGAAACAAGAAAGGGACAATGACATGCCACAGAACAGAGGAGACCAAGATCAAGGCTGGGCAACTCATTTCAAGTACAGACATAAAGCCTCCGTTGCATATGAGGTCAAAAACAGAATTGTCACTTAGGACCTCAGTTTCAGCAAACAAATAATATGTGGCCTAGACATTGTCATGAAAGGTTATTTCTGGGCTTCTCATCACATTTTTTATTGTATTTTTTGATTGCTTGTCTTGGATGTATAAAACAGCAATAGAAAATCGGGCAAAATTACTGGGTGTGTATTTAAATATATGATTCAGACTCCTGCATTTTGAACCCTGTTAACCAGAAATTGTAAAAACATTAGAGCTTTTTATCCCCCAACACATACCATTGTAACTGGAGCTTTAAAAGTTATGCAGAATTTAGGAAGAAACACACATTAATGGATAAATGAGCACATTCTCTTTTTATTCTGTCTTCCTTTCTTATGTCTTTTATGAGCAAGTGTTAAATTATATCCATGCCTTTTCGATTCCCAGATTTTTGGGGTGAGATCTTTAAATTGTCAAGATGCATGCTGAAGTCAATAACCATTCTTGAAAGACTTAGTTATTTTGGAACACTCTATTCTAATTCGTTATCCTGAAGTTTAAATGATATGGCATTCGCATTTTAAGAATTTTTGAATATAATATGCCATTGATCAACTAGATTTTAACCCATTCTGTAAACATTTATTAAGATCCCTTTGCATGTGACAAGCAAGATAAATGCTGCCCTATTCTTTTAGAGTTTATAATAAACATAGATTGTTTTCTTTTTTCATTTGTTTTCTGGCTATAAGGCCCATATTCTTTTCTCTGATTTTTAAAAAATTCCCTCAGCTTTATTAAGACATAACTAACAATTAATAATTTAGTATATTTAAGGCTCACAACATGACTTTATACACAAATTATATATCGATCAATACAATGAAATGAATACATCCTTCACCACATACAGTAAACATTGTGTGTGTGTGTGTGTGTGTGTGGTGAGAACACTTAAGATCTGCTCTGCTAGCAAATGTAAATAATGCAGTGTTATTACCTGTAGCCACTATGCTGTGCATTAGAACTTTCTCATCTTATAACTGAAAGTTTACACCTTTTGACCAACCCGAACCCACACGTCTCCTTCATTATTCCAGCCCCTAGCAACTATCATGCTACTCTTCTGTGAGTTTCAGGATTTTAGATTTCACATGTAAGTGAGATCATACTGTATTTATTTATTCTGTGTCTGGCTTATTTCGCTTAGCGTAGTGTCCTCCAGGTTCATTCATGTTGCAAATGGCAGGATTTTCTTCTTTTGTAAGGCTAAATAATATTCTATTGTGTGTGTTTATATATACATTTGCTTATGCATTCTTCTGTCAACAGACCCTTAGGTTGTTCCCATATCTTGGCTATTGTGAATAATGCTGCAGTGGACATAGGGGTGCAGATATCTCTTCAAGATTCAGATTTTACTTGATTTTTGGACATATACCCATAAATGGAATTATTGGATTATGTGGTCATTCTATTTTTACTTTATTGAGGAACCTCCATACTGTTTTCCATGAGAGCTCTAACAGTTGGCATTCCCACCCACAGTGCACAGGGTTCCCTTTCTCCACATCCTTGCTGGTACTTGTTATCGCCTGTCTTTTTTGCTGTTAGCCATCTTAATAGATGTGCCAGGCTATTTCATGGTGGATTTGATGTGCATTTTCATGATGATTAGTAATGTTGAGCACCTTTGCATGTATCAATTTTGTGTCATCTTTGGAAAAATGTCTGCTCAAGTCTTAGTCTTTCTGTGCTACAATGACAGAACCACAGACTGACTAATTTAGAATGAAAATAAATAGATTTTTTACAATTCTGAAAATGGGGAAGTCCAAGCTAAAGGCCCCAGCATTTGTTATCTAATTAGGGCTTTCTTGCTGTGACCTCACATTGCAGAAGAATAAAAAAGCAAAAAATGCCCAATGCTGTGTGAAGCCCTTTTTACAAAGTCTTACTCTTATTCATGAGAGCTCTACCTCCTAAAGGCCCAACCTGTTTATATTCTCATACTGGTGATTAAATTTCAACACATGAATTTTGGACTGCGTTCAGACCATAGCAAGTCCCTTTCTCCATTTTAAAATTACGTTATTTTGTATTTTTTGCAATTGAGTTGTGTGAACTTTTTCCCTGCTTCCTTCCAATAATTTTGTGATTTCAGGTCCTATATTTAAGGCTTTAATTCATTTCCCATTAATTTTTGTGTATGATATAAGAAAAGGGTCTAATTTTATTTGTGTGTGTGTGGTATTCTTCCCACCACTGTTTATGAAAAAGATTTCTCCCCCATTATGTATTCGTGGTGCCCTTGTCAAAGATTAGTTGACCTTGTATGTCTGGGTATACTTTTGGGATCTCTACTCTGTTCTGTTAGTCTATGTGTTTATTTTTCTGCCATTACCATATTGTTTAGATTACTATACCTTTGTAATGTAGTTTGAAATTATGAAGTATATTGCCTCTAGCTTTTTATTTCTCAAGATTGTTTTGGCTATTTGAGGTCTTTTGTGGTTCCATGCCCATTTTAGAGTCATTTTATTTCTGTGAAAAATGCCACTGGAATTTTGGTAAGAGTTGTATTAAATCTATAGATTGCTTTGGGTGTTACAGGTATTTTAACCGTATTCATCCCATCTATGAACAGAGGATATCTTTCCATTTATTTGTGTCTTCCACAGTTTCTTTGTCTTTTAGTTTTTAGTATAAACATTTTTTTTACCTTCTTAATTAAATTTATTTCTAAGTACATAATTTTGGATGCTGCTGTAAATGGGATTGTTTTCTTAATTTTCAGATAGTTTGTTGTTAGTGTATAGAAACGAAACTGTATGCTGACTGATACTGTATTCTACAATTTTACTGAATTTATTTACAAGTCCTGATTTTTTTTTTTTGTGGTGGACTCTTTAGAATTGTCTTGCTATAAAACCATGTCATCTGCAGAGACAATTTTACATCTTCTTTTCTGATTTTGATTGGCTTTCATTTTTTATTTTTTTTTAAATTTTACTTTAAGTTCTGGGATACATGTTCAGAATATGCAAGTTTGTTACATAGGTATACATGTGTCATAATGGTTGGCTGCACCCATCAACTCATCATCTACATTAGGTATTTCTCCTAATGCTATCCCTCCCCTAGACCCCCACCCCCCAAAAGGTCCAGTGTGTGATGTTCCCCTCCTCATGTCCATGTGTTCTCATTGTTCCTCTCCCGTTTATGAATAAGAATATGCAGTGTGTGGTTTTCCGTTCCTATGCTAGTTTACAAGAATGATGGTTTCCAGCTTCATCTATGTTCCTGCAAAGAACATCAGCTCATTGTTTTTTTTATGGCTGCATAGTATTCCATGGTGTATACGTGCCAATTTTCTTTATCCAGTCTATCACTGACGGACTTTTGGGTTGGTTCAAAGTCTTTGCTGTTGTGAATAGTGCTGCAGTAAACATACATGTGCATGTGTCTTTATAGTAGAATGATTTACAATCCTTTGGGTATATTCCCAGTGATGAGATTGCTGGGTCAAATGGTATTTCTGGTTCTAGATCAGTAACATGCTTTTCAAAATGTGACAACTTAGGTGGAACTACACTAGAAGAT
>CAUYLG010040264.1:0-73645 GCA_963573385.1 Cacajao melanocephalus | reverse complement strand
CTTCAAAATAATACTGTAACATAATATAAAACACCCCGTTTTCTATCTCATATGTGGTTGTTTAAAATTAATAACACTTGGACACTGGGTGGGGAAAAACACACACCAGGGCCTGTTGGGGTGGGGGGTTGGGGGCAAGGGGATGGAGTGCATTACGACAAATACCTAATAATGCACATGTATACCTATGTAACAAACTTCCACATTCTGCACATGTATCCCAGAACTTAAAGTAAATTGTTTTTTTTTAAAAAAAGAAAGATATAATTGTCATAAATGCAAAAATGAATATATTAAAAAATACCTGGGAGCCATGATTTTTAATCACTATTTACATTATTATGTCCTTAAGTCTTACTTGTCCAAGTAGACTTCAGCTTCCTAAGGACAATAGTCATATCTTAGAATAAAAGTCTTTGTCCTCTCCACAATGCCTGGCACATAGATGATGCCTAGTAAGTGTGTGTTGACATAGCAACCACTCCCTGGAAATCTATGTCACCAGAAGCTTTTTAAAAATAAATATGTTTAAACTATCTATTAAAAGAAAGAAATAGCAGTGTATACTACACATCTAATTTCAACAAACCTGGTGAAATATTTAAAAAATTTAAATGTGTGTGAACATTTATATGATTCTACATAAAATAAGTGAACAGATCAAATTTGAAGTTTAGTGCCAAGAAAACTGTCCAATGTCTTTTTCTGTACTTGGCTTTTGCTGTTATGTTGAATAATGCTAAGTTAGGTAAGCCATTACTTTGACTTTGCATTATGTTACATTTTGTGTATATGCTTGTGATGAAACTTAGTAAAATTGACTTCTGTTATAACAATGTCTCCACATACAAAATTTTTAAACAAAATCTTAAGAAAGATAAGCTAAATCGACATGGCTGATTCACAGTCCTGACTTTACAATTTTGACTACATTCATTTGTTAGAGAATTCCATAAGGGTAGAGCTAAAAGTGCCCTAGAGAGCCAATTCCTTCATTTAACTGACCAGGAAACTGAGACCTAGTAAAGTAAGGTCAAGGCTATATAGTTAGTTGATGGCAGAGCTGGGACTGGAATCAACTCTGCTCCTTCTCACCCTAGTGATGATATTGCAAACTTCTTGCCCTTCTCTCAAGATTAAATTGATTTAAAGTTACTTTTTTAGAAGCAGGCTTTGTAAAACTTTTGCCCTTGTTTTTGGGAGAAGGTTGGCATTAGATCAAACTAACGACAAGAGCCCCAAAACTCTAAAAAGATAAGGTTTTGAAAAAGCTAAATCTGTTTTTTTTTTTTTTCAAAAAAGACCAAGATCACTTTCAACACAAAATGGCAGCTCAAAAAGCCATTGACAAAATACAGAATGGGCATAAAAAGTCAAAAGAGGCAGACAGAGAAAAATGTGGCAGTACATGGCAAAGGGGAAGTAACTTTCAACAGACACTATAAATGGACAAATCCATCAAGCTGATAGAGAAGGTGGAGCTGGAAGGCAGCAGGAGGCATGTTGGGTGGTACTGAAGGAGAAAGGAGAAAGCATGAGAAACATTTAGAACAGCTCTCCACTTCACAGGATTTCACAAGCAACTTGTACTACTGACATATATTGAGGAGCTTCCCATCTGGTGAAGAAGACAGCTTTATGACCTAGAGTGTAAATAATCCAAAAAGAAGGAAAATTCCCCCAGTCAAAGGCAAGTGCAGCCAGAAGGCTGTCTGACCACAGACCATTCATTGATTCAGCCAGGTGAAGGTGAGTTATGAAAGATGAATGACAGGTAGGTGATGCATAGCTCTTTAAATTTAGTCCAGCAAGAGAGAAGTTTATAGATCCAGGCATTATGTGTCAAGCAGAAGGGAAATACTTATGTTCAGTCTCCTTTTAGAGAAATAAATACCGACAAGAGTGCAAAATAGAGAGTCAGAGCCCACCCGTGAAGTTCTAGGAAGCTCCAGAAACCTTAGGTACACTAACAGTTTTCTAACACTTGTAGTTGTCAATAAAATGAAGCTTGGCTTATCTCGCCATCATCTTTTTACAGATTGGGGTAAAAAGAGTATTTTCTCAAAAGGACAAAAACAATAAACATGGAAATTGTTCCCTGGGGACCCGGCTTCTCTGGCACATCCAAGTTATTTAGCTTAAAGCATTACAAAGGATGTATTTGTAAAAAGCAAGGCAAAATTTCAAGTGGATGGTAGATTTAAATGTGAAAGGCGAAAGAAAGCTTCTGTTGAATAACAGGGAAATATCTTCAGAGCTCTTGAGGTAGACAAATATTTCTCTAGCAGGACACACAAAGAACAGCAACTGTAAAGAAAAGTGATAATTTGTATTATATTAAAATTAAGAACTTCTGATGAACAAAAGGCACCGTTAGGGTAGAGATTGAAAAAGTAGGACGGAGAATGGGAGAAGATATTTGTGATACATATATCCAACAAAAATTCTGTTGAATATATAAAGAACTCCTGTTGAGTATATATATATATATATATTCTTTATATATTTTGTTGAATATACAAGGAACTCCCAGAATATACAAAGAACTCCTACAAATAATTTTTTAAAAGACAGATAAGCTAATTTAAAAAAAAAAGTGGTAAAAGACTTGAGCAGATGCTTCATCAGAGAGGATATCCACATGACCAGTAAACATATGAAAGAAAAGGATAGCAGGGAAGTACAAATTAAAACTCTAACAAGAAAAAAAGAAGAAGAAAAAAAAGAAACTCCATGGAGATTCCACTATACACCCACCAGAACGGCTAACATGAAAAAAGCTGTTGGTAAAGATGTAAAGTCATTGGAACACTAATACACTGCTGGTGAGAATGGAAACTGGTGCGATTGCTTTGGAAACTCTTCTGACAATATCTACTAAATTTGAATACAAGAATACCCTATGATTCAGCAAGCCAACTCCTGGATTTACATTACAAATGTGCCCCAAAAGAATGCATCTCCAAGAATGCTCAGGGAGGCATCCATTGGGCTAATAATATATATACTTATTTTCATTATAATTATATAAACATTATAAATATCAATATTATATTGTTTTCATTATCACCCCAAAATGAAAACAAACTCCATGCATCTCTCAACAACAGAATGGATAAATAAGCTGTGCTATATTCATGCAATGGAATACTACACTGCGATGAAAAGAAACAAACTACTGTTACTATGACATGGAGGGATCTCTCAAACATGACATTGGACAAAAGAAACCAGGCACAAAATAATACACATTATATAATTCCATTTATATAAAGTTCAAAAAGAGGTAACACTCCTATGGTGCTAGAAATGAGGATCATAGTGACATTTTGGGTATGTGTAGGGGGGTGACTTGGACGGGAAAAACAGGGTTCCTGGGGTACTGATAATATTCTATTTTCTAATCTGGGATGGATTACACAGGAATGTTCAGTTTGTGAAAATTCATTGAGCCGCATGTTTAGTATTTGTGTACTTTGCCATAGTAGTATATGTGTCAATGTGAATGTACTTAACACTATCGAACTATATGCTAAAAACAGATAAAATGGTCAATTTTATGTTACATGTATTTTATCATAATTTAAAAAATCTTTTTAAAAGAGTGAACCAACTTTGCTGATACCTTGATTAGACTTCAGGCCTCCAGGGCCATGAGATGCAGCCGAATCCCGGTCAACACAAAGCGTCATGGTGAAAATGTGCTCATGATGTGCCATATTTAGTTCCATTGAGTTCCCAAATCCGTATTTTTTAAGCTCAACTTAGTTTCTTATATGTGTAACATCTGCCACCAAAACTAAATATTTTCTAATGTGAAAACGTGAATTTAAATAAAGGAGTTTCCCTCCATACTTCAGTGCTAATCAGAAAAAATACGGCAGTCCATCGGAGCTCACCAAGCTCGGTGACTGGAACAACTGTGCCAGAATGTGAAATCAAAAGCACGTAGACTTAAAACTCAGGCATCTCCCTCCCTCTGTGCCTACAGGCCCCTGGAGGGAAGCTCAACTGGACTAAGTTCACAAGTCTGGGGGTGCCTATTGAGGCAAAGCACTTGCCAGCTGTTGCTTTCCTCACCCTCATGGTGTAGGAACTGACGCTAGGGCTGACCTCAGCAGTTGTCCCCACGGACCTGTCTGGAGCACACTAAGGGGTTGGGCCAGATCACAGACAGCTCCACAAGGTCACAATTCCAGCCCTGCTACTGACCTCACCAGCAGCATTCTTTAACGCAGTCAGCACTATTTGCAAGAAGTTTGTCTAAAGTTTGCCATGTAACCATGCTCATCAAACATCCCATCCATCCATTTATCCACACATTTATTCACTCAATGAATATTTGTTGAGTATATGTTTGAGACCCTCTCCTTGGTTCTGCCAGAGAAAGCGCTAGCCTCCATGGAGACTGTCTTATATTTTTAGAGGTGTCAAAGCTTCAGTTTGAAGGACAACATAGGAGATGGATATCCTCTGGATGGAATTGACAGGACACTAGGATATGGACATCCTCTGGATGGAACTGACAGGACAACGTACAAAAAACAGACTTCTGAACCTTTCCCTTGGATGTTCCTTCCTCCCCGCTAACCACTGCCTTGTGTCTGCTTCCAGCATGTGAAGTAGGCAGGAGGAGCAAAGAGCAGAGGAGGCTTAATTCCAGCCCTCACTTGGATCACTTAGCCCTCACTTAGGATAATAGGCACTCTTGGGATTCACTGTATGTAAGTTACTTCTCCAAACCAGCTCTTTTCTGGGAAAGAAACTGTGGCTGACACTCTTCCTTCCTCCTTCTTTGGAGCAGAATCCTGATTTTGTGAAGCTATCTATCCTCCTCTCTGCCTGTGTGTCAGGGAAGACCCTGGCTCAGAGGGCCGATCCTGAGAGGTCTAAGCTGATGATGGCTTTCCCCTCTCCCTCTGGCAGTGGGTGGTATAGGCATGGGTTGATGATGAGCAAACTCCAGCCTGACGCCTGAAATTGAGTGCTGCTGGGGCTTCTGGGAAAGATTACTGTCTCAGAGCTTGCTTGTGGCTCCGTGATACCTGGGTTGCTGCAGCCCAACTTACCACCAGCCTGGGCTAAAGCCCTCACAGGGGTGGCTGGGAAGGAAGAACCTGGTCCGTTCTGACATAGTCGAAACACCGAATTCACCAAATCCAGAGACTCACCCAAGCCTCTTGTGATGGGAGAGAACCCATTTCCTTATTAGATAAGCCTATTTGAGACAAGGTTTTCTCAAGGCATCCCAACTGATGACTCTATGAGCAAGATTAGAAATCCCCTTGTAATTCATTGTTTGGTGAAATCAGGCCAAGAAGCAAGATTGAGGTTCTACAAAATCTGGGTGGAGTCACTGGTCCACTAGCTTTCCTGCTTGCATCAAGCAAGAACAGGAGGAATGAATGCCAGATACACTGGAATGCTACATGTCTGTTTAAAAAGGGGACATGGAACACATACACGAACAAACTTGGATTAGATCGGTTACTGTTTGAATGACTTTCTGTTCATGGATCTTTTCCTGCCCAAGAAGCAAATTTCTCACCTTGCTATCCCTCCTGTAAGCCCCTTTAAAGAAAATGGAGGCTGGGCGCAGTGGCTCACGCCTGTAATCTCAACACTTTGGGAGGCTGAGGTGGGCGGATCATAAGGTCAGGAGTTCGAGATCAGCCTGGCCAACATCGAGAAACTCCATCTCTACTAAAATACAAAAAAATTAGCCAGGCGTGGTGGCACATGCCTGTAATTCCAGCTACTCAGGAGGCTGAGGCAGGAGAATCGTTTGAACCTGGGAGGCGGAGGTTGCAGTGAGCCAAGATGGCACCATTGCACTTCAGCCTGGGCTACAGGGTGAAACTCCATCTCAAAAAATAAATAAATAAGAGAAAAATTCTTATCAAGATACAGAACATTTTTTAAAAATAAAGAAAGAAAATAGAAGTGATTCTTAATAGCCGTTGGAGTTAGAACACATGCCACATGCGTCTGGAGTTAGAACACATGCCACATGCGTCTGGGAAAGCATTTTGCCCTCATTCCAATCTCAGCCAGAGAAATAGCTACAAGGAGTTCTCCCCGAGCCTTAGCTTCTGACATTCAGACTCAGCAAGGCTGGTCTGGGGGCCTGGAATTCATATTTTTAACAAGTTCCCAGGTGATACTGAGGTGGGTAATCCAGGGACCTTTCTTTGGGAAACGTTGGTCTGATGCACCCAGGACCAGTACTGGCTTTCTCCAGAGCAGCCTGTGGCAGAGGAAAGAAGGAGCGATGAAGTCATACCTCTGCCAGCCCTGAGCCTCTGCATCTTGGTTTCTTCACATGGAAAATAGGACTAACAACACTCAGTCCCCACTGCTGTCATGAGGACGGGAGACTCAAGGAGAACTGCATGGTGCGGCTCAGCCTTGCGCTTTATTTGCTTATCAGTTTTGATTCTTCATGGCTCTTCAGGACCACAGCCCTGTCCTCTCTCCCAGACTGTGACAGCATCTGATCTCTCTGGGTGGGTCCAGGTCTTCTTTCATAAATCCATCCAGCTGAGCTTGCCATCCACTAGCAAGAGGAGACGCTGGCTCCTGCACACCTTCTGTTTGGTGCCTACCTGCAAGTCCTCTCGGGTCAGTTAAAGCTGCCCTATGTTTCTGAACATTGCTCCCTGGAAGCCAAAGTTTCACAATAATTAAAGTGAAGAAAGGGGACTCTCCTATTTAAGAACTAGCATGCCAGCCTCTTCCCCCTTCATAGGAAAGAAGAAGGAAAGGAAGGGAATTGGCAAAAATCAACCTCCAGCTGACTCCCAGGCAATCCATTTATCCAACACAGATTTTTCCAACACTTATTATATACCAGACACTGGCAAGGACTGAGTTCAGCCCTGGCCTGTACCATCTTCTCCACCCTTTATCTTGTAGGAACACACTGAGAGTCAGAGTCTGCAAGGGAATGAGGCAACAGTTGACTTTTCTTCGGCCTGAATTTCACCTTCTCACCTCCCTTCCTGTGATCTCTCTTCTCCAGCTTGCAGGCACCAGGTGAGTAGATGAGTGCCGCGGTGCTGTCTCTGGTTGCACAGAGGCCAGTTTGGGACATTGCTCTGTCTTGCCCTTCCTCAAGGGACCTGTGCTGTGGGGCACACTTAGGGTTAGGGATAGCCGCCCAGTCTTCCCAGCCCCAGCACCCTGTGCTTTGCAATCCATGGTGAAATCCACCAAGGGATGTGCTGCTCAAAGAGCTGAAGATAGAACTCATTTGAAGCCTGCAAATGCCTTAGTCTTTAAAGAATTCACTAGAGCCAATGCAAGGCTGTCCCTATCCATCCTGTGTGTTCTATCCTGGTCTCATGAGTAGACCTGGGGACAGTATCATGGGTTTGCACAAACCTTCTCCTCATCTTATCTGTCATGATGCTCAGGGCAGGTGGGGGAAAGAAGAGACCCCTGTGTGCGGCCCCAGTTGATGCTGCTTGGCCTGCATTTCTCTCTAGTCTCTGAGACAGGAAGGAAAATGATTTTTGTCCTTGTGAAAACTCTCTACGTAGAGAGAATCCTGACTTTGCTCCTAGCCGCCTCCTCCCCAGGCAACCGACGTTCTCCGCCTGTCGGGGACAGGGTGATCCCCTATCCCTGTGATCTCCTTTGTGCCCTTCCTGTTCCTCTTTGGTATCTTCAGTTTTTGGTCATATTCAAAACTGGGCATTATGCATAAATCAGGTATAATTAACGCCCAAAGGAACAGGATGACTTCCATCCAATGGCTTCGCACAATATGCTTCTTCTAATATGTCTTGGGATTCAGCTGATCTGTGAAGAGAGACCCCAATTAAAACCCTCTGTAGCTGCAGCAAACATCCCAGAAAAGGGGCTAGTCACAGATCCTGGAGCTCTGGGGAATTTCTTCTAGATACAGAGCTTTGGGGAACAGCTTGGAGGAAGCCACTGAGGCCTACACACAGCCTCTGCTCCTGGGAGAGCCCTGAAGGGCCATGAGATGTACTCAAGGAGATGATACTATAGTCACCCAAGGCTCCAGCCCAGGCTGACCCCCGTGGCTTCCTCGGTGAACTCTGTTCTCAACCACATCAGGGTGGTTCCCCTTCCTCAGAGCAGGCTGCACAACTTGACACTTCCATGCCTGGGTCTGTGCTAACCCACTCCACCCTCCAATGATTAAGCCCCTCTTCTCTTCAAGGCACTGTTCAAATGCCCCTTTTCTGATGCCCCCCAGGCTCCTCCCTACAGCATGTTACTGAATAAATCCCCATCCTGGTTTGGGATTCAGGACTAGTTTCCACGACCCTCTTTCCCACTGAACAGCTTTGCCATCTCCTCAAGGGGAGGGAATCTTCATTTAAACATCGCCTCCTGCATAGAAGCACAGTGTCAGTTGCTTTGCATAAGAATTTCATTTAATCCTTACTGCCTACTTCATTAGGCAGGTATTGGTATACCCATTTTACAGATGAGATTCACCAAGTAAAGGCAGAGGGCTAGAATTAGGATTTAAACTTGAGTCTGACTCCAAAGCCCATGCTCTTGCAATGACCATGTTATGAATTTTATATTAATCTTTGTTTGGTCTTACTATCTGGCACAGTGCCTTGTACGTAAACAATTCTCAATAAATGTTTGCAGAGTGCAATGTGTCATCTCAGAGTGTTGAAGGAAAGCAAAGCGGCATCTCGAGTAATTTAGACTTTGGCATAACTTTCTGAAGGGGAAATTTACCCCTTTAAAGGGGAATATTAAAAGAAATAATAAATGAATCTGGAATTAGTAGAAAGCAAAGATGTTTCCTGGCATCCCTCCCTGTCTTTTTTCCTGCCACGTTTAATCTACATCAGAAAAACAAGGTCCAGCTGGTCAGAGGGAATAGTCTTGGTGGCTGTTGCAGGAGACAGTGTCCCGCCCTACCTTCCTGGGATCCCCGCCTGCGGTTACATCTGACTGTTCCTTCTTCAGGATTCTCTGCTGAGTGTATTCCAGGCTCTTATTTTGTCAGAATGTAAGACCAGGATCTCCACCTCAGATGGAGATAGGCATCCCCCCTCCCTCTGCCATCCGTAGGAGCCCCAGAGCTGGGCTCCTTGCAATGGGAAGACTGAGTTCCTTCCCCCTGGCCTCAGCACTGGCACACACAACCAGTAGCCTCTTCCCAGAGCACATCTCCTTCTGTGGGAGCAGAATGGCTACAGAAGGTCACTGCCTATCTGTAGCTGCTCTGACTCCAGCCAGAGATGCCTGCCAACTGCTGCTGACCACCCCACCGACCCTGTTTCTATATGTCATATGGTGGCTGGGAGCCGAGGGCCCTCTCCAAGTCCATCCACTCAGTATTTCCTCCTCAGTCAAAATCAGAGGCTTTGCCCAATCACATGGGTGTCATGTGGAGGGAGCAAGTGTCACCTCCAGGTTGCCCTGAGGACTCCGCACATCCTGTAAGCATCCTCCAACTAACCCATTGCAGAGAGTCCTTACCTCCAGTTACTTTCCCCAGAGCTGCTCAGCGGATGTGAAGGGCTTGTGCTCTTATTTGTTCATTCATTCATTCATTCATTCAGCCAGTCCTGACATTTACTCATTCACTGCCAATCCCACACGCCTGTGTGCTGCTCTCTTCCACAAGCATTTGGCTCTTCATTTCAGAATTTCCGCTGAGTCATAGCTGGAGCAGGCAGGGAGGGTGTCCCTTCAGCTCTCTAAATTTACCTCCCTGAGTTTGGCTTCCCGTGGTGGCCAGTTGACCTTGACCAGCTTGACTTAAGAGAAGCCAGCTGGAATTAGGCAGAGGCAGAAGGCTCCAAGGAGGAAGGTGGCTCAGGTCGGATGCGCCCCTCCGGGCCTGCGTCCAGAGCAGTTGGCCTCAGCGTGTGTCTCCTCCCATCCTGGCACTGCCCGTGGCAGGGCTCTGAGTACATGCCTGGCCCTGCAGCTGCATGGAGGCGTGACATGTGACCATGACTTTTGGCTGGAGGTGGGAGTCATGTGCACGTGGCCTGGGGCTTAGCTCTGGCCCTACAACTCACTCAGAATTCTCTTCTGGGTTTGGAGGTCTGTGAGCAAAATGAAAAAACACAGAATTCTGTTATTCTGTTCCTCTTAGCATAAGCATTCTTTTTTTTGGGTTCTTTTTTAGGAACAGAGCAAAATTAAAAGTAAAGAGATCCAAAAGCAGCAACACCCAGGGCTGAAGCATAGGACTGAAGGAACGCATTTAGAAACACGTGTGACCGTCGCTGCCATGGCTGTGTGACTTTGGGCCAGTTGTTTAACTTCTCTGGGCCCTGTGCTGCTCATGAGACCCGAGGGCACTGTTGTAAGACATCTGTGTGCATGTGTATGTGGGTGTGCATATTCCTTGATTGTTCGATTTTTCTATGCCTGCTTACTCTAACAACAGAGAAAGCACCCAAAGTGCTAAATAACACCAAATGCCATGAAATGGATAGCACAATGGCATTGCACTCAAGGAGCCCAGGTTGCTATTATTTTCTGTTTTTCCAGAAAGTTAACAGGAAACACAGAGTTCTATTGTGAGACAGACCTTCTCCTGTTCCAATGGGGCAAATGTTCCAGGCACAGACCGAACTAAATGGCATCGACATCCCTGCCTTTGGCCATTGAGACACTGGCACCTTTTGGAAAACATCCCAGAATTATTTTTCTCTTGCTGCTCCACAGTGTGAAGGGAGAAGGGGTGGCTGGGTTTTGTTACTCAGCCATCAACAAAAATGAAGCAAATGAGAGACTCTTCCCAAAGAAATGACTCCTGCTTTCCAGAGAGACACGTTATTTGAGATCAACACACTAAATTTGCCGTTTGACTATCTCCGTCAGAATCCACGTACCAGGAATATGACAAAGTCAAGGCAGGTGTTTGTAGACCAAAAAAACATAAATGCAAGATGCTGAAACATTAGAATGTGTGTATTGGATATCCTATGCTAAGTCAAATTTGCTTCTGAATGCCAGCAAGCGGGACAACAGCATGGTAAATACATAACTTGCCAAGAAGCACAATGTGTCCTACAGATACTGTTTCATTCTTCACAGACCAGCGCGTTCTCAGCTTAGGGTCGGGACAAGGAGGGCAGCACGTGACAGTCCCCTGGAATTTTTTCAAATCCCACACACTCCCTCAGGCTTCTCCTTCCCACCCCTCTGTAGAGATTTCAGCATGCCGTCCCCTTTGAGAAGCACTGTGCTTTTTAGGGACATTCTCCCAAAGATAGCCTGTGGTGCTTTGATGCTATTAATGGACCAGAGCATAAAAAATGAAATTCTGCTACTTCCTACCAATCAAATTCTTCCCCGAGCCAAAACCCCAGCCCAGGTGATGAAGTCTTAGCACAACTCTCAAGGCTCACCAGTCTTTATGAACTTGATCCTTTTCATTTAGTTAAAAGAAATCATTTAAGCTTACAGCCAACTTTAAGTCATTGGTAGTCATGGGAGACCAGAAGGTTATGGATAATTGATATCCACTGATTATCCCCAAACCTCATTTGGATCAGTGATTTCAACTCTCCCTTCCTGAAAGCTCTTATTGGAGCTGCTAATAATGCAGACACTCTGACTGGTTTGTGTTCTGTCTCCTGTCCTTGCATCAATCCATTTCCCAGCAGAAGTAAAAAGTATTGAAAAGGCCCATGGGCAGACAGCCAGCAAAAGAAGAAACTGAAATATTCCACAGCAGGGAACTGCTATGTATGTAAGCCCCATTTCAAGAATAACTAATACAGAAAAATCCAAATCTTAAAACCTACAAATTAGTGCATGAGTACTACAACTGATGTGCCTTATAGATTTTTACTTCATAAACAGACTCACTGTGAGATCTTTAGGCCAATGGTTATTTCTTTCTATGGCTTCTTGAAATTCCCTGAGAAACTAAAGAAAGTGATGGACCCCTTTTCCATAAAATTGTATTCACTCATATAGACATAAAATTTTGCTTATAATTGCAGGGGTTTCACAGAATTGCCAAGCAGCTTGCAGATATAATGCAAAATTTTGAAGCTAATGAAAACAATAAATAGATGTAGCCAGGCATGGTGGCTCAGGCCTGTAGTCCCAGCTAATTGGGAGGCTGAGGCAGGAGGATCACTTGAGCTTAGGAGTTCAAGACCAGCCTGGGCAAGATAGTGAGACCCCCATCTCAAAAAAATCAATTATTAAGGAATTAAGAAAATTGATGTAATTCATTTCTTCTATTAGCTTATGACCTATAAGAAAGAATAGTAAACACTACAAATCTGACTGTATTATGGATTGTAGTGAAAGACATACAGTGCACCAATTAATGTATACATAATTTAATTATATATATTTTATCAGGCAGAGTGGACAAGCATTAACCAAATGTGTCTAAGTTACTCTAAAGACTACACTCTAGCTGGGTCCAAGATAGCTGAATAGAAACAGTGGCAATCAAAGGCTCCCATTGAAAAGAACCGTAATTGGCATGTGAATCCTTCACCTGTAACCAAGGTATCCAGGTTCTCTCATCAGAACTGATAGGTGCCTTATGTGATCCATGAAGAGAAAGGAAGAGTATTGTCATGTGGCAGCCCACCTGAGAGCCATATGGAGCAGGGGAGCCCCCACTCTCCCAGCAAAGAGAGGTGGTGAGTAAGTGTGCTACCCAGCTAGGGAAACCACGCTTTTTACATGGAACTGTGCAACCTACGGGTCAGAATCTCCCACTCCAAACCCATGTCACCAGGGCCTAGGGTCCAAACCCTCAGCTGGAATCTGCTTAAGCCTGCCAATCTTCCGGGGGGAGGGGTGACCAGCACCACAGCTGCTGCTGCCTGCTAAGCCATTTGAGCTCCTTGGGGTAGGGGCAGCAGCCAACACTGGGACTCATAACTGCCTAACACGCTAAGCTCCCTAAGTGGGGGAAGGGCGGTAGCCATTTCTATAGCTCCAGGCCTCACTTTTCCTGCTGGAACCAGGGAGTCTCGATGGCTTTGTCCCCAAGGGATGTCCCCCACAGCCAAACACACCAGCTGTTGCAGACTGTGGCCAGAGCGCCTCTTCAGGCCTGACCCTGACGCATCCTTCCTCACTTGGCGGGGCTTCCCTGCAGGAACTCCAGCAACTCCAGCCAGAGGCTCAGGGAAAGAACCTCGCTCTCCCTGGGCCTGAGCCCCTAGAAGGAGGGTGGCCGCAATCTCTGTGGGACCAGCAGATTTAGCCTTTCCTCCTGGTAGTTCTGAGGAATCAGGGCAGCCCAGACTAATGGGTTTTCCCACAGCAAAGCACACCCTCTCCACCAAGGGACAGTCAAAGTGCTTTATTAAACCAGTCCTGTTCCCCGTGCCACCCAACTGGGTGAGACCCTCCATCAGGGGTTGTCAGACAGCCTATACAGGAGTGATCCCACTGGCATCAGGTTGGTGCCAGTAGGATCACTCCTGTATAGGCTGAGATCAGATATCTCAGAAGAGGTCAGAGATCTCAGAAGAAGGAGCAGACACCCATTTTGCTGTTCTCCAGACACCTTGAATGACATCTCCAGGCACAGGAGTGAATCAGATGAATAGGGCATAAAGTGAACTCCCAGCAAACCACAGCAGCCCTACAGAAGAGGCACCTGACCATTGAAAGAAAAACAAACAGAAAGCAACAACAAAAAGTCCTCACAAAAACCCCATCCAAGGGTCAGCAGCCTCAAAGATCAAAACAAGATAAACTCATGAAGATGAGAAAGAATCAATGAAAAAACCCTGAAGATCCAAAAAGCCAGAGTGCCTCTTGTCCTTTAAATGATCACAACATCTCTCCAGTAAGGGTGCAGAACTGGACGGAGGATGAGATGGATGAATTGACAGAAGCAGGGTTCACAAAACTCGGCTAAGCTAAAGGAGCATGAAAAGAAGCTAAGAATCTTGATAAAAGGTTAGAAGAGCTGCTAACTAGAATAACCAGTTTAGAGAGGAAAATAAATGACCTGATTGAGCTGAAAAACACAGCATGAGATCTTCATGAGGCATATACAAGTATCAAGAGCCAAATCAACCAAGTGGAAGAAAGGATATCAGACTTTGGAGACCACCTTGCTGAAATAAGGCATGCAGACAAGGTTAAAGAAAAAGGAATAAAAAGGAATGAACAAAGCCTCCAAGAAATATGCAACTTCATAAAAAGACCGAACCCATAATTGATTGAAGTACCTGAAGGGGATGGGGAGAATGGAAACAAGCTGGAAAACACATTTCAGGATATTACCCAGGAGAATTTCCCCAACCTAGCAAGACAGGTCAACATGCAAATTCAAGAAATACGGAGAACACCACTAAGATACTCCATGAGAAGATCAACCCCAAGACACACAATCATCAGATTGTCCAAGATTTGAAATGAAGGAAAAAATGTTAAGGGCAGCCAGAAAGAAAGGCCAGATCACTTACCAAGGGAAGCCCATCAGACTAACAGCAGACCTCTCATCAGAAACTCTACAAGCCAGAAGAGATTGGGGGCCAAAATTCAACATTCTTAATGAAAAGAATTTTCAACCCAGAATTTCATATCCAGCTAACCTAAGCTTTATAAGTGAAGGAGAAATAAAATCCTTTCTAGACAAGCAAATGCTGAGGGATTTCATTACCACCAGGCCTGCCTTGTAAGAGCTCCTAAAAGAAGCACTAAATATGCAAAGGAAAAACTGGTACCAGCCACTGCCAAAACACACCAAAAAATAAAGACCAATGGCAATGAAGAAACTGCATCAACCAGTGTGCAAAATAACCAGCTAGTATCATGATGATGGGATCAAATTCACATGTAACAATACTAACCTTAAATGTAAATGGGCTAAATGCCCCAATTAGAAGACACAGATTGGCAAATTGAATAAGAGTCAAGACCTATCAGTGTGCTGTATTCAGGAGATTCATCTCACATGGAAAGACACACATAGGCTCAAAATAAAGGGAAATGAAAGCAAAAAAGGGAAATGAAAGCATACCAAGCAAATGAAAGCAAAAAAGAGCAGGAGTTGCAATCCTCGTCTCTGACAAAACAGACTTTAAACCAACAAAGATAAAAAAAGACAAAGAAGGGCATTACATAATGGTAAAGGGAACAATTCAACAAGAAGAGTCAACTATTCTAAATATATTTGCACCCAATACAGGAGAATCCAGATTTATAAAACAAGTACTTAGAGACCTACAAAGAGACCTAGACTCCCATACAATAATAGTGGGAGACATTGATAATAAGATAGAACAACAAGGAAGAAAATTAACAAGGATATTCAGGACTTTAACTCAGCTATGGACAAGTGGACTTAATAGACATCTATGAAACTCACCACCCTAAAACAACAGAATATACATTCTTCTCAGTGCCACATGGCACTTATTCTAAAATCAACCACATAATTTAAAGTATAGAACTCCTCAGCAAATGCAAAAGAACTGCAGTCATAACAAACAGTCTGTCAGACCACAGTGCAATCAAATTAGAATTCAGGATTAAGAAATTCACTCAAAACCACACAATTACCTGAAAATTGAACAACGTGCTCCCAAATGACTCCTGGGTAAATAATGAAACTAAAGCAGAAATCAAGACGTTCTTTGAAACCAATGAGAACAAAGAGACAATGTACTAGAATCTCTGGAACACAGCCAAAGCAGTGTTAAGAGGGAAATTTATAGCACTAAATGCTCACCTTAGAAAGTGAGAAAGATCTCAAGTTGACACCCTAACATCACAATTAAAAGAGCTAGAGAGGCAAGAGCAAACTAATCCAAAATCTAGCAGAAGACAAGAAATAGAACTAAGATTGGAACAGAACTGAAGAAGATAGAGACATAAAAAACCTTCCAAAAATCAATGAATCCAGAAGCGGATTTTTTGACAAAATTAACAAAATACATAGACCACTGGCTAGACTAGTAAAGAATGAAAGAGAGAAGACTTGAATAGACACAATAAAAAATGATAAAGGAGATATTACCACTGACCACACAGAAATACAAACTACTATTGAGAATAATATAAACACCTCTATGCAAATAAACTAGAAAATCTAGAAAAAATGGATAAATTTTTGGACATATACACTCTCCCAAGCTAAACTAGGAAGAAGTCGAATCCCTGAATATACCAATAATAAGTTCTGAAATTGAGACAGTAATTAATAGCCTACTAACCAAAAAAAAAAAAAAAAAAAAAAGCCCAGGATCAGACGGATTCACAGCCAGATTCTACCAGAGGTAGAAAGAGGAGGTGGTACCATTCCTTCTGAAACTATTCCAAACAATTGAAAAGGAGGGACTCCTCCCTAACTCATTTTATGAAGCCAGCATCATCCTGATACCAAAACCAGGCAGAGATATAACAAAAAAAGAAAACTTCAGGCCAATATCCCTGATGAACATCAATATGAAAATCCTCAATAAAACACTGACAAACCGAATCAAGTAGCACATCAAAAAACTTATCCACCATGATCAATTTGGCTTCATCCCTGGGATACAAGGCTGGTTCAACATACACAAATCAATAAATGTAATCCATCACATAAACAGAACCAAAGAAAGACAAAAACTACATGATTATCTCAATAGATGCAGAAAAGGCCTTTGATACAATTCAGCATCCTTCATATTAAAAACTCTCAATAAACTAGGTATTGATGGAACATATCTCAAAATAATAAGAGCTATTATGACAAACCCATAGCCAATATCATATTGAATGGACAAAAGCTGGAAGAATTCCCTTTGAAAACTGGTACAAGACAAGGATGCCCTCTTTCACCACTCCTATTCAGCATAGCATTGGAACTTCTGGCCAGGGCAATCAGGCAAGAGAAAGAAGTAAAGAGTATTCAAATTGGAAGAGAGGAAGTCAAATTGTCTGTGTTTGCAGATGACATGATTTTATGTTTAGAAACTTCATCATCTCAGCCCCCAAACTCCTTAAGCTGAGAAGCAACTTCAGCAAAGTCTCAGGATACAAAATCAATGTGCAAAACTCACAGGCATTCCTATACACTAACAATAGACAAGGAGAAAGCCAAATGATGAATGAACTCTCTCATTCACAATTGCTATAAAGAGAATAAAATACCTAGGAATACAGCTATCAAGTCATGTGAAGAACTTCAAGGAGAACTACAAACCACTGCTCAAGGAAATAAGAGAGAACAAACAAATGGAAAAACATTCCATCCTCATGGATAGGAAGAATCAATATGAAAATGGCCATACTGCCCAAAGTAATTTATAGATTCAATGCTATTCCCATCAAACTACCATTGACATTCTTGACAGTATTAGAAAAAATGACTTAACATTTCATATGGAATCAAAGAAAACCCCATATAGCCAAGACAATCCTAAGCAAAAGGAACAATGCTGGAGGCATCACGCTATCTGACTTTGAACAATACTGCAAGGCTACAGTAACAAAAACAGCAAGGTACTGGTACTGAAACAGACATATAGACCAATGGAACAGAACAGAGACCTTAGAAATAACACCACACATCTACAACCATCTGATCTTCAACAAATCGAGCAAAAACAAACAATGGGGAAAGGATCTAGTCAATGAATTGTGCTGGGAAAACCGGCTAGTCATATGCAGAAAACTGAAACTGGACCTTTTTCTTACACCCTATACAAAAATTAACTCGAGATGGATTAAAGACTTAAATGGAAAACCCCAAAGCTATAAAAACCCTAGAAGAAAACCTAGGCAATACCAATCAGGACATAGGCATGAGTAAAGATTTCATGATGAAAACACCAAAAGCAATGGCAACAAAAGCCAAAATTGACACTCTACTCTAAAGACACATGCACATGTATGTTTATTGCAGCTGTATTTGCAACAGCAAAGTCATGGAACCAACCCAAATGCCCATCAGTGATAGACTGGATAAAGAAAATGTGGTACATATACACCATGGAATCCTACAAAGCCATAAAAAGGCATGAGATCGTGTCCTTTGCAGGGATATGGATAAAGCTGGAAGCTATCATCCTCCGCAAACTAACACAGGAACAGAAAACCAAACACTGCATGTTCTGACTCATAAATGGCAGTTGATCAATGAGAACACATGGACACAGAGAAGGGAACAACACATACCAGGGTCTGTTGGGGGTGGGGGACGAAGGGAGGGAACTTGGGGGACAACAAACCACTGTGGCACACGTATACCTATGTAACAAACCTGCATGTTCTGTACATGTATCCCAAAATTTAAAGTAAAATAAATTTTTAAAAAAGACTACACTCTAATATCCTTATAAAACATTACTTCAAAACATACACCATCTGTTATTAATATCTACCATCTATTGGGAACCTCTACATAGCTATACAAAATCAATGTGCAAAAATCATAGGCATTCTTACTGTGCCCTCTGCATTACAGGTATGCAGAGGGCAGAGAGAGAAAGAACCAATTATTTCTAACAAGGACAGGATTGTCAAGAATGACATCACAAGGAAGCTGACACTTAAATGGAGCCCTGAGTGTGATTTTCAAAAGAGCTCAATAGACCAAAGGACATAAGATTAATGTGTTAGGAATCACAACCATGGAAGATGAACCAGCAATAAATATTATACCTCTCTGGAATCAAGAGTCATTGGCATTTATAGAAATTTAGGAGCCCACCAAATGCATAGATAATAGGTCTATTTGAAAGCCATTTTCTCTTGCCTTTCCTCATTTCCTCCTAATTTTATCTAAAGAAATGTGTGACCTCCACTTAAGGGGCCCTTGTGAACCCCATCTGAATTGTGTGTTGGCTCCCAGTCCTTGGGTGCTGATGGCCTTTCCCAATAACAGGAGATTGAAATGCACACATGCAAAGTGTCAAACTCCAATCCTGGCATGGAAAGAGTGGATTGTGTTGTGCCAAAAGCAGTTGAAGTTTTACAGATAGGATTCCCAGGTCAGAAGAGCCAAAGATGGATATTTTCACTTTGCAAAGCTGATACTAGACAAATTCAGCATTTATGGTGCTTTGAACAAAGTAGCCTTGCAAAAATTATTTCTTGAATGAATAAAAACTGGAACTGTAAGGAATTCCAGAAGATAACAATGGAAAGTAGAATGACTGGTCATATGTCTCTTTTTAGAATTGAAAATTCGTCATGAATATATAGGCCAGTTTTCTTTTTTTTTTTAACATTAGATCTGCTTTAAATTAGAGCTGCTTTCTTTTTTCTTTTTTTCAAATACAATCTGAGATAAGACTCTTATAAAAAGGCTGGGGGCTACTCTGGTTAAAGCAGAGTAGCAGAACAGAGGTTGGGGAAAGCGGGACCCATCCCTCAGCCCTCCGTCAATGTCCTCTTATCTTTAGAAACTAACCACTCAAAGCATGGCCCACAGAGCAGCAGCAGCAGTAGCATCTCCTGGGAGCGTGTGAGAAATGCAGCATCTCAGACCTCACTCCAGACCTCCTGAGTCAGAGTCTGTGTTTTGACAGATCACAGAATCAGTCTGTGATTCAAATGAACATAAAAATTTGAAAAGCTCTGTTCTCAAGAACTTTCATCCTTAGAGATGTGCTGTGTTTATAAATAGAAAAGATGAACACTTGGTTGTATTTTCATTTTAAGATGGAAATAAATTACAGGTAAAATTATCTTCTCAGGGAGTTTATGCAGAGAGAGACCTCATCAAGCAGCCTCTGTCTAAGACCTGGGTGGGTCAGGTCACCTGCATTCCACTCGGGCCCTGCTGACCTTCTGAGGAGCCATGGCACTTTGCTTCTGGCTGTCACATGCTGCTCTAGGCTCTGCCTTGAGGAATCCCATCCTCTCCCCTGCAATCACAGAGCCTACTTCAGAAGCAGCAATCCCCCACCATCCTCCAGGTTCACAGTGGACAACCACTACAGGACCTTGACAGGATGTGCATATCTCAGTCACCAGTGAATTTCTCAATGTCTCTGGGCCGTCTTGGGGATGGAGTTAGGAAGTTGGTGAGGAGGTCATACTTAAAAAGCCACTCTAATAGTCCCATATCCCTAAATGTATGCTTCTTTTACAGCATCATATTGTGAACCCAAAAGTATCTGAGGCAGGCCTCAATCAATTTAGAAAGTTTATTTTGCCAAGGTTAAGGGTATACCCATGACAAGCCTCAGGAGGTCCTGATAACATGTGCCCAAGGTGGTTGGAATAAAGCTTGCTTTTATACATTTTAGGGAGACATAACACATCAATGAATACATGTAAGATACATATGGTTCAATTTGAAAAGGTGGAACAACTTGAAGCAGAGCTTCCAGGTTATAGGTAGATTTAAAGATTTTTGGATTGGCAATTGGTTTAAAAAGTTAAGTTATTACCTAAAGGGCTGGAATCAATAGAAAGAAATGTCTGGGTTATAATAAGGAGTTGTGGAGACCAAAGTCTTCTCATGCAGATGAAGCCTTCAGGTAGCAGGCTTCACAGAGAAGAGATTGTAAATGTGTATTATCAGATTTCATGTCTGTGTTGATGTTAATGCTGGTTGGCTTTTCCTGAATTTCAAAAGGGAGAAGGGTATTAGGAGACATGTCTGACCTCTACTTCCCATCATGGCCAGAACTAATTTTTCAGGTTAACTTTGGAATGCCCTTGGCCAAGAGGAGGGGTCTATTGAGATGGTTGGAGGGCTTAGAATTTTATTTCTGGTTTGTAATATCTAAGAATTTCTGGCACATTCATTTAATTTCATGTAAACTACCTGGGTTTCATGTAAGCCACCTAGGTTTCAGTCAACGAAATAGGCAAACAGAATCACTTTCAGATATTCAAAAATCTAAAAAATCTTAAATAAATGCACCATTTTGTAAATTTTATCCCAAAATCACTATGGAGGAACTATGAACCTGAGGCCCCTAAAACTAAAATGGTTCTAGGTAAATCATCAAAGTCCTATTTGAATCATATAACCAAAAACCAAACCAACAAAACCTTTTGGCTTGATGACTGGAGGCTCTTACAGTGGTGTAAGGGCTCAAGTCACTGTCACAGAATCATGGCCTCCCATCCATCCCTATGGTCAGCTCAGAGACACACAGTGAGGGAGATCCAGGATCTTTGAAGAAAGATACTGCAACACCATCACAAGGACACTATGTAAATCTTCCTTTTGGCCTTCTTGAAAAGGGGCCTCTGGCCATTATGAAATTAACCTTCCCATCACCAGATCCTGGCCCTTAACTAATATGAATACCTAGGGACCTGGAACTGCTATGGTTTGCAAGATAAAATGGGACAGGATAAATTCCAGGTTAAGGTTTTAGATCAGTTGTGTTCTACTGTGAGACCCAATGCATCCTTGAAGTCATCTTTGCTTTTTATATTCATTTGTGAGCTGCATATCTGAAATAAACATACTTAGAACTACCTACATTGTCTCCCTGACTAGTGAAATGAGTATTTTGTTTTTTCTTTTTTGTGATGGAGTCTCACTCTGTCACCCAGGCTGGAGTACAGTGGCACAATCTCAGCTCACTGCAGCCTCCGTCTCCCTGGTTCAAGGGATTCTCCTGCCTCAGGCTCCTGAGTAGCTAGGACTATAGGTGCATGCCACCATGCCTGGCTAATTTTTGTATTTTTAGTAGAGACAAGGTTTCACCATGTTGGCCAGGATGGTCTTGATCTCCTGACCTTGTGATCTGCCCGCCTTGGCCTCCCAAAGTGCTAGGATTACAGGTGTGAGCCACCGCGCCAGGCCTGAGTGTTTTTAAAGTAGCGGAAGACTGTTGAATTACCCCTCCCTACTAAATAAAATAATCAATCAAAGGCAATACATCATCCAGGGGATTTCAAAGATTAAGGCTGCCATCAAAGATGAAAAAATCAGGAGTGAGGATTCCTATCATACCCCTTTTTTCCTTTCTTGGCTTGTGTAGAACACAGATGTGTCTGGGAGAACAGCAGTGGACCATTGTGAACTCAATCAGTGACTCCAGTTGTAGATGCTATTCCAGACATAGACTCTCTGCTGGAGTGAAGCAATACAACTGCTGAAACCTGGTGCACAGCTATTGATCCAGAAAATACTTTTTCTCTTTTAAAATAAGCATAGAATACAAAAACATTTTTGTTTCACCTGGCAAGGACAGCAGTATGCTTTCACTGCCTTATTCAAGACTACATCAGTTAGCTTTGTGTCAGGTTTTAGTCTGCAGAACATCTCACCATTGATCCATTACATTGATTAGTTCATACTAGAGGACTAGTGAGCAGGAAATAGCACGTACCTATATACCTATATACCTTGATATGGTCAATATGCATCAGAAAGTGGGAGATAAGCTCTATAAAAAATGTCATAGTCTGGTAGTTTAAGTTTCTTGTATACGGTATAGCAGTCTGGAGCATAATAGAACATCTCCTTTGAAATTAAAGACAATCTCTGTATGTTGTAGCCCACCCCCACTGCACCCCCCAATACATACACAAATACCATTAATTCAGAGTTACAAAGTTTGAGAGTACCTTGATATTAGGGAGAGAACTTACTGCAAACTTAGATCAGTTACTGATCTAAGTCATTTACTGAGTAGCTTCAGGGCAGCCAGTTTTGAGTGCAGCCCAAACTGAGAGAAGGCTTTTCCAGCTGGTTCAGGCTGCAGCACAGGCAGATTTGTCACTTGAGGTTTACCATCCAGTACCTTGACCTGTCTGTGATAGAACATGCTGCTGTGCAGAGGCTGTAGCAAGAACTGACAGAGGAAAGCAGCACAGATCCCAGGGTTTTGGAATAAGACCATATCTGTCCTTTTGAAGAACAGCTTTCGGCTTGCTTCTAGTGCCTTTTAGGGTCTGAATGTGGGTGAAACTTGAACTATACATCATGAACCTGTTATTCTGACCTACAAATTCACCAGTCATGTATGTCTCAAAGTACCACATTGTCAATAGTAGGGAAATAGACAAGTTGAGTAGGTCCTGGAAGTACTAATGTAAGTAATTTGCATTCCCAGGTAGCTTCTCCTCCCATGGCATCTACTCTTGCCAAATCACTGCCTCCTCTTTCAACTTATACTATGGCCTCACGTGACATTCCCTAGGACAATAAAGGAAGAAAACAATTCAACATTAATCTGCAGATTGTCCTGCATGATACGTGGATTCCAATGAGAAGAGGACCACCATGGCATCACATCCCCAGTTGGAGGTGGCCCTGAAGCACGCGGGGAAGATAAATCGTCTCAAGGGCAGAATTTGGAGTAGCACATCTGATTGTCTGGAAGGAAAGGTGATTGGATGTATCTATCCACAGTGATTTGTAAGCAGTACCTGAATGTTTAGCCAGATCGCTAAGCCAACTATTTAGCTCAAAATAAGAGACTTACTGACAAGGAGGTGTAGAAAAGAGATTCGTAGATGAACCTTGCAAAAGGGGTCCAGAGTATGAAGACTTTTGTGTCTCAGGTGACACTCACCAAAAGACCTCTCAGCAGAGGTAGGTAGGGTGTCCCTGTCTCTAGATGTCATTCAGGCTTCTTCTCCAGTCACCTGCTCCAGGAAGGAGCAGCCAGTACCTTGGCAGCACGCTGATAACACTGGACCCTGTTCATCATGGAAGAGGCAGTGTTTCTTCCTCACTAGAGAAAATACAGTCAAGATGCAGACTTGCTTTCCCAGGCTTTCTCCATTCCTTCCAAAGACACCAGTAATGGACTTTTTGAATTATGTTTCAATATCTGGTGTTCTTCTCTGCACTGCCTCTGAGGAAGAAATTTTATTTTACACCAAAAGATGACAGGTGATGGGTTTGTCCATGGGATCTACTGGTCTTACCATGTTTCCCACCACCCAGAAGCAGCCAGCCTTACAGAATGGTAGAATGGTCTACGGAGGACTCCCAGCACCACGTGGGACGCAGCACTCGGCAAGGTGCACTGCTGCCCCAAAGGAGATAGATAGTACATGATTTGAACAGGGACCAACAGTGCCAGAATGCAGGCAGTGGGACAGTGCCTCCCACTCACTATTCTTCTCAAAGACTATTTGCAGCCAAGTCACACAGATCCATCAGTGCTCAGACCCCTAATGCGTAATGTTTTCCATCACCTCTGCAGATAAAGAATCCGAACAAGCTGAGGTTCTGACAGAGGGCAAAAGAAACATGGATTGAGTAATAAAGAAAATTGTAAATGCCAAATATGATGGCCTCCTGATTAGTTATAAAAACTAATATTGTATCAAACTCACATATATCAATATTAATTCTCTGAAGTTTTTAAAAGGCACTGACCACAAAACTGCAAGAAATGTGAGAATAGGTGACTTTCATGAAGAAGGGTGTAGGAATCAAGCTATAAGGAATGATTGAAGAAACCATATGTTCAAATGAAAGAAGAAAAAATGGAGAAAGGTAAGAGCAATAGGCAAGCTTCTTAAATTTTGAAAGGGCTAAGACACAGCATGGGATATATACTTGTACTGTAACTCCAAAGACCAGAAAATGATGAAAGCTTGATTATTTTTAAAACTTGGGAGAAAGTAAATTACAAATTGTTCAAATTAGTAACATTGACCACCATGAATGGAGAAACAAGAACTCTATTGAAACAAATGGGTTTTGGACACTTACTAAAGAAATAGAGATCGGGCCAGGAGCGGTGGCTCATGCCTGTAATCCCAGCACTTTGGGAGGCCCAGGTGGGCAGATCACCTGAAGTCGGGAGTTCCAGATGAGTCTGGCCAACATGGTGAAACCCTGTCTTTACTAAAAATACAAAAATTAGCCTGGTGTGGCGGTGTGTGCCTGTAATTCTAGGTACTTGGGAGGCTGAGGCAAGATAATTGCTTGAACCTAGGAGGTGGAGGGTTGCAGTGAGCCGAGATTGTGCTATTGCACTTGGGCCTGGTCAACAGACTCTGCCAGAATGAGACTCTTGTCTCATTAAAAAAAAAAAAAAAAAAAAAAGCCAATATGTACACAAAGAACAAGTCATGACAAGGTAACTATTTTAGAATTTTAAAAATTCATACATGTCAGGAAAACGGAAATAGAAAATATCTAAAATTACTTTGAATCCTATATTTAGAAAATTATTAACATATTTGCTTGTAAGCAAATTCCTTATGAGATATGCCAATCAATATTTTTCTTTTTTTTTCATTCCACAATAAATCATAAATGCCCTCTTTTCTGGTAAATATGTTCCTATAAGTAAATATGTATTTAAATTATTTTAATATTCTATAATACTATATCATAATTAAAAATTTGTTATTGGAATTGGATATCTATACTATTTTACAGAATTCTGAAAAATAAGTAAATATGTCAAATTGTTTCTGTAGGATGTATTTCTAAAACAGGATGATAGTATCAAAGAATATGGTCTTTTAAAAAGGAACTGTGATATATGTTATAAAATTTCCCTTCAAAAATGTTTCACAACTCATACTCCTACAAGCTGGTAATGACAGAGAAAATGTCCCACTATCTATATTAAATTCAGTGTTACCACTACATTTTTTTCCCAGCTTAAATTTTTCTGTAAATATATTTTTCTTTGTCTATTAAAAGGTTTATGTATTTTTCATGTATGTATTTTATGTTTTTATTTATTTTGGGAGTAATTATATTTTCATACGTTTCATCCTTTTTTTTGGTACGTGTTCATCTTTTTCCAATGGATTTATGAAAGCTTTGTTTTAATTTTATCTTGATACGGTTTGGATTTGTGTCCCTACCCAAATCTCATGTGGAATTGTAATCACCATTGTTGGAGATGGGGCCAGGTAGGAGGTGACTGGATCATAGGGGTGGATTTTCCCCTTGGTGCTGTGGTCATGATAGCGAGTCCTCATGATATCTGGTTGTTTAAAAGTTTGTGATATCTCCCCCACTGTTTTTCTCCTGCTCCGGCCATGTAAGATGTGCTTGCTTCACCTTTACCTTTTGCCATGATTGAAAGTTTCCTGAGGCCTCCTCAGAACCCATCATGATTTGTACAGGCTGTGGACCCATGAGCCAATTAAACCTCTTTTCTGTATAAACTACCTGATATCAGGTATTTCTTGTAGCAGTGAGAGAACTGACTAATACACAGCTATTAACATATTCTCTTTTGTTGCAAATATTTTTGTCAATGAATGACATTTCAAACTGAGTTATATATACTATGTGTATATATGTATATACATAAAAGTGAAAGGTCTGAGATTTTGCCAAACTTGTAAACTAATAAGCTAGCTTTCCAGTTTCATAGATGCCAGCAGAAGACATAAGACTTCTGAATTGGAGAAAATGATGGCTTATGTATTACTCAAAGCATCAACAGTAGCCAGAATGCCAGTGTTTTCTTAAGCTGATTTTCAAAGCCCCAGTTCCCACGGGCAGCATGTCAAGGGCCAGGTGATGCTTGCACCTGCTGTGGGTTGTATTACAAGACAGTAACCCCAAACTTTCAAAATTCGAATATTTCATTAAAGCAAGCAAATCAATCTAATAGTTGCCTTACAGGAAGGCATTATCTTTATTATGTTGGACAACAAACAAGCCTCCTATCTCTATTTCTCAAAGCTATTGCTGAATAAACATCCTTGAAAAGATAATTCAGAACCAAAGCCTCTTAGTGCCTCTGCTCCCAAGACATGTAGAGAAACGTGAGAGACCCCTGGAGAATTGTTTTCTGACTATACATGACATGCAAAGTTAAAAAATTAGAGAGCAAAATGTATTACTTTTTTTGGTTAGACTGAATAAGTTATTCTCCTTTTTGGCACTTAATAAACTGGTCTTTTGGGGAATTCCCACATCAGTATTTTTCCAATGTTTCCACTGAAGTATCCTATTAGAAGAGGTCTGCTTTGTGAGTGAATTTTTGAAGTCATTTTTTCTTAAATATTGAGGTGGATTTTTTCAATAGAATATTTGTTTTAATGTGTAACTAATTTGCTCAAATCATTACTATTCATTTGGGAAGATGTGCTGCTTTTTTCCACCCTTTAGCTTTGGAAATTATGATACACCGTAATATTATTATGGAACTCCTCAGATAAATACTAATGTGTATTAAGCACTAAATATGTGCCAGGAACTGTTCCAAGTACTTTACATATATTAGTTTACTCTTCCCCCACAACAATTTGAAGTGGGCACTATTTTCACCTTGTTTCACAAATGTGAAACTGAACATCAAAAGTGACAAAGTTGCTTAAATAACAGATTTCTTAGTTTGAGAATTACAGTCACAATTCATCTGGTTTCAACAATTTTTTCCATTGTCTCATGGTCTTGAAAAAAAATGGACACATTTAGGTATATAGTTGATCAGAGAGGTGATCATATGAAATGCTGACTTTTTGTATGTCTTTAGCTCATTTAAGAGTCTAATAAATGCTATGCATCATATCTCAGGAAAAAAAAATGCCTTAAATACACGATTGCATATAATTTCAGGAAGGAGGTTATTTTAAACAATACATTCAATATTAATTTAGTCTTAGAGCTATTCGTCATTTTCTATATTTTCATTTGCCCTTTAGTGCTTTAAGTTTTTGCAGCAGCTATTTTTAAATAATTTAATTTCACTTTAAACATGTATATATAAAATTCCTCATGTGATAAAAGTAGAGCATATCTGGTTGAAGGAAACATAGGAAATTGCATCTTTCATGGGGAGCCAGAGAGGATCAGATTCAGAAGTCAGAATCTAGAGTTGGGCACCTGGGGTTCAAATCTTGGGAACACTTCAGGGTGATTTTAAAAATATGTAACAGCTAGTAATGCTAGATGTTGACTTGTCAGAATGGATATAGCCTGTACGATGTATGTAGCCACACCAGCATATAATCAGCTCTGTCTCCACCACTGACTAGTAGTGTCTTTATCTGTAAAATAAAGATAGTGATAGTCATTATTCATAGGGATTTTATGAGGATTAGATGTAATATACATAAAGCACTTATAACAATGTGTGGTAGAAAGTGGCATTCATCGTTAGATATCATCGTCATTGTCATCATCATCATCAGTTTCACTAATACTTGAGGAATTCCAGAATGTTACAATTAGAATGATAAAGTTTTCTGCTAAGAGAAGGCAGGGAAGATCTTGTTAAATTTGTGAATGGTGTAAGTCTCTAATGGATAGTACTTGGATGAAAAAATTAGCATTCAGAAAGATCTTGAAAAAGGTAGCAAGACAAACTAATGACATTCAATAAAGATAAATATATAGTTTTGCATTTTGGTTAAGATATAAAAAAGAAATCCCCACTTATAGAAAGGAGAAAAACAACCAAGAACTGAAAAAAGACTCCAGTGAAAAAAATATTCTGGGATTTTAGCTGACCAATCCATAGAAAATATAATGTTGCCTTCAACTATGTTTAGTGCGATTTTCACCACAGTGGTCAGATTAACGCTGCTCTGAGAGACTGTATCACATCTATAATGTATTGAATACCAGGCACCAGGTTGTAGCTAGAGACACATGGATATACTGAGTTTGTTCAGAAAAATGTGACAAGGGTGAATTAAAAAGGATCACAAAACCAGAAAAGATAACCAGAAGTGTTTTTCCTGGCAAGGTAGAGGTCAAAGGGGAGAGGTGATGGTGATTTTTAGACCCCTAGATGACTCTAGCATGGAAGCATTCACTGTGGCTCTGATAGGAAAGAATAGAACCAATCAGTGAAGGTCACAGAAAAGCAGAAAACAGCCTTACATAAAACATGTGAAAAGTAGATCTGCCTTCTAACAAAAGAATGGTAATGGTTCTCTTTCAATAGAGGCATGAAGAGAAGGAACAGAAATCGGGAAAGGAATGCTGTAAAGGAAATTTTGTCGTTGGTGTAGAAGTTGATACTCTCGATTTATTTTCCAAAATTTCTTAAATCCACAACTTCAAGTTATGAGCCAAGTTAGTTGTGAAAGGTAAAGGGAAGAAAAGAAGAAAGTATGAAAGGAGAGAGTAACAGTAAGTTAGAAACTCCAGAGAGATTTTGCTTCAACATAAAATATTTTCTAAGAACTACAATTGTAAAATAATCAAATAGATTTTCTGAAGTGTCTTCGAGAGGCAGTAGCTGAATGATGTAAGCCACACATCCTTGGCAAGTAATGGATGCTGAGAAAATTTTATAATGCTAAATAATTATCACCTGTCAGGAAGGTGGTTTGAATGATTCTTGAATTATTGGAAGATGTACTAGATGAAGCCTAAATCTTCCAATGCTAAGGTTTCATTATTTGGATTGTTTGTCTTGTGCCCACATATATTTTGTTTTATTTGCTTCATATTGAATTCTCTCGATGTCCATCTGAGAAATGCCTTTATTTACTAAAACCAAATCAATATTGGTATGAACCAAACATGATTACTCTTCCAGAAGTTCTTTATTGCTTCTACCAAGCTGCTCAGTTTACTTTGATCTTATTAACATATTTTAGTGATGTTTGACCAGTCTTAGAGGAGAGTGATGTTCCTTGTTTATCCCCAAATCTCATGAATGTGGACGATAAATAATAAAAGTATTCAGGCTTCATATATTCATCCAAAATTTAAAGCATGTTTGAACATATATTTTTTCTTTGAAATATGTAGATTAGAGCTTTTTTATTGTAAAATAGTGTAATTACCAGTTATGTATTTGATTATTAGGCCATAACATGTTTTAAATAACAGAAAATTTAACATAAAAGTAACATGTTTAATTAATAAAATGGGGCAAAAACTGTACACATGAAGAGTAAAATTGAGATTATTCTGTAACAAATTACCTCAAACTTGATGATATAAAACAATACAAATTTATTTTCTCAATTACGGTGCTCAGAAGTTCAAATGGTGTTAACAGGGTTGTGCTTCCCCTGAAGGCTCTAGGAAAAACAAATCTTTGTTCCTAGCTTCCAGTAGCTCCCAGGAATCACTGGAATTATTTATCTCGTAGCTATGTCATTACAGTCTGTCTCTAATACGGCCTTTTATTTTGTGTATCTTTGTGTCTCTGTGTGCCCTTTCCCCTTCTTATAAGGGTACTAGTTATTGAATTTAGGGCTCACTCTAAGTCAATATGACCTCATCTTAACTAATTACATGTGCAAAGACCCTATTTCCAAATAAGGTCACATTCTGTGTTTATAGGTAGACAAAGTTTGGGGGATGCTATGGATGGAATATTTCATATTTATGTTGAAATATAAAATATTCTGATATTTTATATGTTGAAGATGGAATCCCCAATCTGATTTTATTTGGCATTAAGGTCTTTGGGAAATAATTAGAGCTGAATGAGATTATGGGGACAGAGTTCCCATGGTGAGATTATTACCCTTTTAAGGGGATGAAAAAACCAGAGCTCCCCTTCTCTCTCTACCGTGTGAGGGGATACAACAGAAAGGTAGCCATTTAAAAACCAGGAATGCCTGGCACGTTAATCGTGTGTGTAATTCTAGCACTTTGGGAGGCCAAGGTGAGTGGATCATTTGAGCCCAGGAGTTTGCAGCCAACCTGGGCAACATGGCAGGAGCCCATTTCTACGAGGAAAAAAAAAATTAGCTGGGCATGGTGGTGCATGCCTGTGGTCCCAGCTACTCAGGGGGCTGAGACAGGAGGGTTGCTTGAGCCCAGGAGTTTGAGGCTGTGGTAAGCCAAGATTGTGCTATTGCACTCCAGCCTGGGTGAACAGAGTGAGACCCTGTCTAGATGGATGGATAGATGGATGCCAGGAAAGAGGCCCTCACGAGAGCTAATCTGCTGGCACCTTGACCTTTGGATTTCGTAAACTCTAGAACTCTGATTAGTAAACGTTTATTGTTTAAACTCTCCAGTATATGATCTTCAGTTTTAGCAGCTGTGGAGCTAAGACATAAATTGGTAATTGAAGTGAGGTGCTGCTGTAACAAATACCTAAAAATATGGAAGCAGCTTTGGGAACTAGGTAAGGTATAGAGGCTGGAAGAATTTTGAGGTGCATGCTAGAAAAAGTCAATATTGCCCTGACGGCACTGATAAAGGTTATTCTGGTGAGAGCTCAGAAACAGAAATGGAGAGCTATAGAAGAAGCTTCCATCTTAGAGAATACAGCCTTGTATAAATATTAGGAGAAATATGAATGGGACAGGTCATTCTGTTGAAGTTTCAGATAGAAATGAAGAATAAGCTATTGGACAATGGAGAAAAGGTTATTCAGATTCGAAAGTGGCAAATAACTTGGCCAAATTGCATTCACATTCTAGTATTTTTTGGAAGGTACAACTTGTGAGCAATAAAATTGGATATTTAGCTGAGATTTCTAACCAAGTGTTGAAAGAACAGATTGGTTTCTCATTTCTGCTCATAATAAAATGTGAGAAGAGAGAAATGAATTAAAGAAATTGTCAGTCAAAAAGGAGTTACAACTTAAATATTTGGAAAATTTTCAGCCTATTCATATTTCAGAGAACATTAGGGTTGTGGCTGACTTACCATTTGATAAGGATATTAGTGTGAATATGAAGCTTGGACCTAATCAGTATCTCAATGGAAGCTAGGAACAGAGATGAGACTATGCTAGCAGAAGCTCTGCCAGCCAGGACTAAAGAAAATAGACAAATCAGGATGAAATAAAGGTAGGCTGTCAAACTTCTTAGACCCTATAGGACCTGACCATATAGGTATTCTGCTGTAACAACAAAATATTTTTCAAGGCAAGGAAAGAATGATTCCAAAGGTAATTCAGAGATCAGCAGGGGTTCCCCTCCCACCCCAAGCCCAGACTGCATAGTCCTAGGGGTCAAGGCTACTTACCTTCATTTCAAAGGGTAGCACTACTGCCCATCAGAGCTATGTGGATAGAGCCTCCACCTTGGTTCCAACAGGCCAGATGATGATTGCCATTCCGGCTGATTCTAGGTCAGTGGGTCTGGAAGGCAGAGCAGCAAGCAAACAAAGGTTATTCTTTAGACTTAGTATCTCACTGTTTTTTCTTTGCTAGATATTGGACTTGCTTGGGACCTGTCATCTCTTCTTTGATGTTTCTTCCATTTAGAAAGGGAATGTTTATCCTATGCCTCTTCCACGATTGTATTTTGTTTGCCCATAACTTATCTTCTGGTTTCATAGGTTCACAGTTGGAGAGAAATTTTGCTTTAGGATGAATTATACCTTGAGTCTTTTTCATATCTGGTTTATATGATATTTAAATGAAATTTTGAACTTTAGACTCAAGAGTTGATCTTGGAATGAGTTAAGGGTTTTGGGGTTGTTTGGATAAAATGAATGTAGTTTGCATATAAGGACATGAATTTTTGGAGGCCCTGGAAAAGTGCCACAAACTGAAAGTTTGTGTTTTCCCAGAATCCATTGGCTGAAGCCCTAATCTTAAATGTGATGGTATTTGGAGTTGGGGCCTTTGGAGGAAACTGGGTTTGAATGAGGTCATGGGGGTGGAGCCCCCATGGTGGGATAGGTGTCCTTGTAAGTAAATGAAGAAACAATAACTCTCACTCTCTGTCATGTGAGGATACAATAAGAAGGTGGCCATCTGTAACAGGGACCCCCATCAGACCAAAATCTGCTGACACCTTGATTTTTGACTTCCAAGTCTCTAGAATTATGAGAAATAAAAATTCATTGTTTCAGCCATCAGGTCTATGGTATTGTTATAAAGGTTCAAGCTGAGATGGGGGATGCTATTCTAAAATTGCATTTTGTTAATATATCTTTTCAATTTTTGTAGTAAAATATTCATAACATTAAATTTGTCATCTAAACCATTTTTAACTGTGCAGTTTAGTGGTATCAAGTACACTTACATTATTGTGTAATATCACCACCATCCATCTGCAGAACTATTTTCATTTCACAAAACCAAAATTTTATACTCATTAAACAATAGCTCCCCATTTTCCCTTCCTCTCAGCCCATGGAAGCCATTCTACTTTGTCTATAATTTTGACTACTTTAGAAACTTCATATACATGGAATTACATATTATTGGTCTTTTTATGACCAGATTATTTCACTTAGCATAATGTCCTCCAGGCTCACTCATGTTGTAGCATATGTCAGACTTTCCATGCTTTTTACGGCTGAAAAATTCCATTGTGTATATATATAGTCAGCCATCCATATATATGGGTTCTGCCTGCAGATTGAACCAGCCATTAATCAATAATGAAAAATATTTTTAAAATAACACAATAAAAATACATATAAAATACAGTATAACTATGTAGCATTTACATTTATTAATATCATAAGTCATCTAGAGATTATTTTAAAATATATAGGAAGCTATGCATAGGTTATATGCAAATACTATCATTTTATAAAAGGGACTTGAGCATTCACAGATTTTGGCATCTGTGGGGGTTCTTAGAATCAATCCTTTGTGAATATTGAGAGAAGACTGTACCTCATTTTCTTCATCTGTTGATGGACACTTGAGTTGTTGCCATATTTTAGCTGTTGTGGGTAATACTGCTATGAACATGGGTATACAAATATCTGTTCATACTTTAGTATACATCTTTTCTATTTTTATTTTGTTGATACCTGTTATGAAGTTGGGATGATGCACATGGGTGTGCAGGTTGATGAACATGCTATTTTGAACTTGCTTACTTCATTCCGTATTGTGAATATTTTTCTGTTGCAATAATTTCCTACCCTTTTATTTTTAGTGTGCTAAACTAATTCAACCAGTACTGTATTGATGAATACATTGCTGCTGTTCCCCCTCTGTTTTGCTACTATAAGTAAGGCTTCATTGTATATGGATCTTTGTATATAACAATGTTTGTTTCATAATGTGAAATTCTTTGCTAGAAATGAAATTGCTTGATCTAAGGGTATCTTACTAATATTTTTAATATACAGTGTATTCACTTCATACCATTTGATATGTTGCATGGCAGATAAGTAAACTGAGTTTATTTATGCCTTTTTGAAATGGATCTGTTTAGTCCTAGGAGAAATCTTATTAAACTTTTAGCATATCACTTATATATTCATATTTAATATTATATAAATGTTATGGGTAGGTTATATTCCAGGTTAGATCTTGAAATAAGACAATTTTGTTTTTTAGGCAAATATTGAATATGACTGATGGGAATTCCTGCTTCTCTTTAATCTTCTCTAACCGCATTGATTTTTCACATGTTGTCTTTTGTCTTCTTGCCATAATGGAAGTATCTAAAGAGATTCAGGGGAACTGAGTTATTAGCAGGTAAGGGAGCACGATGTACTTAAGGTTTTAAGGCTTCCTTTCCATTTTGATTACAAAACTAGACTTAACTAGATATGTTGCCAATAATTCTAAAAATTGATCAAAATCATTACTTATATTTAAAAGTAAACATTGTTGAAGATTATCTCTGGGAAAATTGAAACTTTTTAAAACTAAATATTGTGTGTCAATTGCTTTTCTAATAGAAGCATTTGTATCTATGTTGTTGGTGGGGGTCATAAACTTAGTTGCTTGGAGGGGCAGTTAATATAAATCAGCAGAGCTTGAGAAGTAGAAAGGACCACAAATCCTAAAAGCTGTGAACTTAAAACAATGTTGTTGGTATGCCCCACTATCTTAAAAAACGTGCTTTTTTCATCTCTACTGATTTTTTTGATGTGAGAAATGAGCCTGAGTTTGCCAGATTGTGTGGTGGTGTTTTTTTTTTTTTGTTTTGTTTTTTTTTAAAGCCAGATATCTAGTTATTAGTGTGAAATATTCCAATTTTTAAACATGGAAAATAAATGAAAATGATTTAAAAATAACAGCAAGATTTTATAGGCTCAGAATAACATGTTTGTAGAGGAACATTTGCCTTCCCCAGATCAGCCTTTGACTTTTGGTCTAAATTTTGACTTACATTTATTACAGCGTTCTTGTTTCTGCTAAGTTTACTGTTGTAATTTTAGTTTTTTGGTAGACAAATCTCAATTAGCCACCCCTTACCCTTAACAAACCCAAGGGAACTTAGCATGGAGGAAAACCCCAAGATATTAAGAATATTGTGATACACTTTCCAAATATATGAACACACAGCTGGTCAAACTTAAAATTGTAAGTCAACTTAAATCCGTTTTTTTGGCAATTAAACAGTTCTTTTGTCATGCAAGCATTTCAAAAAATCAAATGAAGAGTTTTACTCTTGCACTAAAATCACACAATTTTACCTATTTGAAGAAGATAAGGGTCTACGTTAGTCATTTAAGACATGGAAGAAATCAGGATATTGTAAATACAATTTATTTTATTTGCAAATAAAAATTTTGATGGGACATCTCTGGGGCACTTGATTTAAATTGTTGATTGTACATAAAAATGTCATAATTTTAGTGTTTTGATTTTTAAAATAAAATTTCAGCTAATCAAACTCTGCTAAATTCACATTTATAATATCCTGTGTACAAATTCTTTCTTTCATAAAAACTTTCACAAAGTGATCTAAAACACAATAAGGTCCATGGCTTTGCCATTCATATTACAACTAGGAATCTTAATATTCATTATGGGTTATAAAGAAATAGGATAAAGTTGAAAATATTTTCTTAGAGTTGACATTAAAATAACTTTAATTACTTATGCAATGCCTATTATATAATATGGATAAGAGCCTAAATATTAAGTAGTTACTTAATACTTATGTGCAGTTAATCTAATTGGTTTTCTTCAGTGTGTACTTTGTCCATCAGAGTATTTATAGTCTAGTCTTCTCGCACTAGTCAATTGTCAGGTGAAACCAACTAGTGTATTTCTGACTAAAATTGATTTTTTTGTAATGACCAATTGCAATTCTGATATTCCTTAGTACCTCTTCTTATTTCCTGGTTCAGTCAAAAGATACAAAGAGCTATTGATTAGAAAATGACTTGAGCTCCAATCTTGTAATGGAACAAGAGATAATTTATAGGAAAATATTGACAGAAACAAGTGTTAGAAAATTTACACTTCTGTTGTTCTCTCTTACCAGTGTTTTCCCAAAGACTGCCTGTGTGAAATAGATAAAGAATTCATGGAGGAGCAAAATAAGAATAACCTATATAAATTTATAAATATACTCCTCTGCAGAAGTGATAATACTATCTTCCAGACTGGCTTATGTTGAATAAAAGAATGGCAGTGTAAATTTTAATTCGAATTTCTTTTAATTCTTATTGCTAACTGGCAACACATGTTAAATGATAAAAGGAAGTATCTTTGGTTGACAAATTTTAAATACTTAACATTGTAATGTAATTATATTGGCCTGATAAAAATCAGTACAACTTTTTGTACTGATTATCAATGTCTTCCTAGTTAGGAAGGTACATGAACCTTACCAGGAATGATCCATATGTGTGATGCCATCTTAGATAAATACTGGAAGTACTCAAATTTTATAACAGTTCAGGCATCTATACAACTACATAGAAGTGAATTGCTAATTCATGACAACAAAGTTGATTTTTCATCAATTAGTAAAGGGTCAAATATATACATTTTGAAATACCCAGAAACTGAACTTGTGTGTATGGATAGCAGAGAAAATACCATTGTTTTGTAAGGCAGATTGGAAACTAAAGATGACTCATAGACTATTTCTCATGATAACAGCTTTATTGCAATATATTTCACATAGCAAAAAAAAAATGTCCTATTGAAGTATACAGTTCAGTACAACTACTGCCATTACATAATTTCAGAACACTTCATCATCCCCAAAAAGATATTCTGACATATTAACAATCATTGCCCAAATGGTTTCCTGCCAGACCCTGGTAATCATTCATGTGCTTTGTTTTTGTGAAATTGCCATTATAAGAATTTTATATAAATGAAATCATACAATATGTACACTTTTCTGTCTGGCTTCTTTCATTTAGCATGTTTTTAAGGTTCATCCATTACTTTTACAAAGTAACTGCAACTGCACTATGTCACAGTGTTTATGATAATGCATGAGGCTTCCAAGTTCTCGCATCCTTGCCAACAATTGGTGTTCTCTATCTTTTATATATTAGTCATCATAGTGAGTGTGAAGTTGTATATCATTGTGCTTCTTTTTGCATTTTCCAAATGACTAATGATGTTGAACATTTTCATATGTTTATTGGCTGTATATCTTTGGAGAAATGTCTATTCAAATCATTTGCCTTTTTACTGGGTTTTTTAAATTGTTGTTTTAAAGAGGTATTTATATTTTGTGGATGTAAATGCCTTATCAGACATATAATTTGTAACTTGTTTTCCTTTATGTGGTTGTCTCAATTTCTTGATGAGTCATTTGAAGCATACAAATTTTTACTTTTGATGAAGATTATTTAGTTGCTTGACCTTTTTGTATTATATATAAGAAAAAATACCTAATTTAGGATCACAAAAATTTACTTCTGTGTTTTCCTCTAAGAGCGTTGTAATTTTAACTCTTATATTTACAGTGATTCATTCTGAGTTAATTTTTGTATGTGGTATGAAGTAGAAGTCTACTTTGTGTGTGTGTGTGCACACACGTCTGTGCCCACACATGTGGATATCTAATTGTCCCAGAACCATTTGTTGAAAAGTCTATTCTTTCCCCCACCTTTTTCAAAAATAAGTTGATCATAATGTAAGGGTTTGTTTCTGGACTCTTGATTATCTTCCATTGATCTGCATGTCTAGCTTTATGCCAGTACCATACTGTCTTGATTACTGTAGCTTTTGTAATTAGATTTTAAATTGGGCAGAGAGAGTCCTCCAACTTCATTCTTTACTTCAAGATTTTTGGCTATGCTTCTCCCTTAAAATTTTATATAAATGTTTCAATCAGATTGTCAACTTTTACAAATAAGCCAGATGGAATTTTGATGAAGGTTATGCTGAATCTGTAGACATATTTGTGGAGTATTGACATCTACATTCTACTGATTCATGAAAATAAAATGTCTTTTCATTTTTGCAGGTCTTTAATTCTTGTCAAATATTTTATCTGCTGTTATTGAGATAATCTAATTTTTGTCCTTTATGAATATGATTTATGATTGATTTTTTTTAAAAAATTAGATTCAAAGGTACATGTTGCAAGTTTGTTTTATAGGTAACCTCGTGTCACAGGGGTTTGTTGTACAGATTATTTTGTCACCCAGGTACTAAGGCCAGTACCCAACAGTTGTTTTTTCTGATCCTCTCCCTCCTGTCACCCTCCATTCTCAAGTAGAGCCCAGTGTCTATTTGTCCATATGTTTTCATCATTTAGCTCCCATTTATAAGTGAGAATATGCAGTATTTGGTTTTCTGTTCTTGCATTAGTTTGCTAAGAATAATGGCCTCCACCTCCATCCATGTTCCTGCAAAGGAAATGATCTCATTCTGTTTTATGACTGTATAGTTGTCCATTGTGTATATGTACCACATTTTTTAAGCCAACCTGTTATTGATAGGTATTTAAGCTGATTCTAAGTCTTCGATATTGTGAATAGTGTTGCAATGAACATATAAATGCATGTGTCTTTATGGAACAATGATTTCTATTTCTTTGGGTATATACCAAGTAATGGACTTGCTGGGTTGAATGGTAGTTCTCTTTTTAGCTCTTTGATGAATTGCCACACTGCTTTCCACTATGGCTGAACAAATTTACACTTCCACCAACAGTGTATAACCATTCCTTTTTCTCTGCAACCTCACCAACATCTGTCATTTTGACTTTGTAATAATTAGCTATTCCTACTGGTGTAAGACTGGTATCTCATTGTAGTTTTGATTTCCATTTCTCTAAGGATCAGTGATATTAAGCTTTTTTCATATGCTCTTTGACTGCATATATGCCTTCTTTTGAAAAGTGTCTGTTCATGTCCTTTGCACACTTTTTAATGAGGTCATTTGTTTTTTGTTGTAAATTTAAGTTCCTTACAGATGCTGAATATTAGACCTTTGTCAGATGTATAGTTTGCAAATATTTTCTCCCATTCTGTAGGTTGTCTGCTAACTCTGTTGATGGTTTTATGTATGTATATATGTATGTATGTATGTATTGCTGTGCAGGAGCTCTGGAGTTTAATTAGATCCCATTTGTCAATTTTGTTTTTGTTGCAATTGCTTTTGGCATCTCCGTGATTGCTTTTGGCTATTGTTAGTGTATAGTAGTGCTAGTGATTTTTGTATGTTGATTTTTACATATTGATTTTTGTATCCTGACACCTTACTGAATTCACTGATCAGTCTGAGAGCCTTTTGGTGATGTCTTCAGCATTTTCAAGGTATAGAATCTTATTCAATGAAGATAGTTTGAATTCTTCTTTTCCTATTGGGTTCCCTTTTTCTTTCTCTTGCCTGATTGCTCTGGCCAGGACTTCCAATCCTATGTTGAATAGGAGTGGTGAGAGAGGGCACACTTGTCTTACCCCAGTTTTCAAGGGGAACGCTTCCAGGTTTTGCCCATTTAGAATGATGTTGGCTGTGGATTTGTTATAGATGGCTCTTATTATTTTGATGTATGTTACTTCAATACCTAGTTGGAGAGGGTTTTTTTTTTCTTTTTTTTTTTTACATGATGTGATGTTGAATTTTTTTAGAAAGCCTTTTCTGCATATATTGGGATAATCATTTTGCCTTTGTCTTTAGTTCTGTTTATGTGATGAATCACATTTATTAATTTGTATATATTGAACAAACCTTTCATCCAAGGGATAAATTCTACTTGATTGTGGTGGATTAGTTTCTTGATGTGCTGATGGTTTCAGTTTGCAAGTATTTTGTTGAGGATATTTGTATCAATGTTCATCAAGGATTTTGCTCTGAAATTATCTTATTTTGAATTGTGTCTGCCAGATTTTTGTATCGGGATGGTGCTGGTCCCATTGAAGGAATTAAGGAGAAGTCTCTCCTCCTCAATTTTTGGGAATAGTTTCAGTAGGAATGGTAACAGCTCTTCTTGGTACATCTGGTAGAATTCAAAGCTATGAATCTGTCTGGTCCTGTTTTGTTGTTGTTGTTGTTGGTAGAATATTTATTACTAATTCGAGTTCAGACCTTGTTATTGGTCTGTTCAGGGAATCAGTTTCTTCTTAATTCAGTCCTGGGAGAATGTATGTGTTCAGGAATTTATCTGTCTCTTCTAGGCTTTCTAGTTTGTGTATATAGAGGTATTCATAGGAGTCTCTGATGGTTATTTCTATTTCTGTGGGGTCAGTGGTAACATCCACTTTGCCATTTCTAATTGCGTTTGAGTTGTCTCTCTTCTTTATCACTCTAGTTAGCGGCTTATCTTACTAATTTTTTCAAAAACAAAACTCTTGGATTTGTTAATCATCTGAATTTTTTTTGTCTCTCAGTATCTTTCATTTCAGATCTGACTTTATTTTTTGTCTTCTGCTAACATTGGGGTTGGTGGCTCTTGATTCTCTAATTCTTTCAGTTGTGATATTAGGTTGTTTGAGATCTTTCTTTTTGATATGAGTATTTAGTGCTATAATTCTCCTTTTAACACTGCCTTAGCTATGTTCCAGAGATTCTGGTATGTTGTATCTTTGTTCTCATTAGTTTCAAAGAACTTCTTGATTTCTGCCTTAACTTCATTATTTACCCAAAAGCAGGTTGTTTAATTTCCATGTAACTGCATGTTTTTGAGTGATGTTTTAAGTCTTGATTTCTATTTTTATTATGCTGTCAGAGTGTGTTGGGTATAATTTCAATTCTTTCATTTAATGAGGATTGTTTTGTGACTGGTTTTGTTACTGATTTTAGAGTATGTGCCATGTGGCAATGAGTAGAATGTGTATTTTGTGTGGGGTGTTTTTTTTTTTTTTTTTTTCGGTGGAGAGTTCAGTACAGGTCTTTCAGATCTATTTGGTTCAATGTTGAATTAAGGTCCTGAGTATCTTTGTTAATTTTATGCCTCAATGATCTGTCTAAAATTGTCAATGGAGTGTTGAAGTCTCCCACTACTATTGTGTGAGAATCTAAGTCCCTTTGTATGTTTCTAAGAACTTGCTTTAAGAATCGCGGTGGTCCCGTGTTGAGTGCATATATATGTAGAATAGTTATGTCTTCTTTTTGAATTGAATGCTTTATGTAATACACTTCTTTGTCTTTTTTTGATCTTTGTTGGTTTAAAGTCTGTTCTATTTAAAATTAGGATTGCAACCCTTGCTTTTTTCTGACTTCCATTTGCTTGTTATATTTTTCTCCATCTCTTTCTTTTGAGCCTATGGGTGTCACTGCATGTGAGATGGGTCTCATGAAGACAGCATACTATTGGGTCTTTTCTATCCAGCTTGCCACTCTATGCATTTTAAATGGGGACATTTAGTCCATTTATATTCAAGATTAGTATTGATATGTGTGGATTTTATACTGTCATTGTGTTGTTAGCTGGTTCTTATGCCAGTTTGTGTGGTTGCTTTACAGTGTCACTGGTCTGTGTACTTATGTGTGTTTTTGTATTGGCTGATAATCACCTTTCCTTTCCATATTCAGAGACCTTTTCAATATCTCTTATAATGCAGGTCTGGTGGTAATAAACTTCCTTAGCATTTTGCTTATCTGTAAGGAATCTTATTTCTTCTTTGCTTAGGAAGCCTAATTTGGCTGGATATGAAATTCTTGGTCGAAGATCCTTTTCTCAAACTCCTCTGGCTTGTAGGGTTTCTCTTGAGAGGTCTTCTGTTAGCCTGATGGGGTTTCTTTTGTAGTTGACCCACCCTTTTTCTCTAGCTGCCTTTAACATTCTTTCATTTTGACCTTGGAAAATCTGATGATGATGTGTCTTGGGGATGCTCTTCTCATGTAGAATCTTGCAGGGGTTCTCTGTATTTTCTGAATTTGACTATTTGTCTCTCTAAAGAGGTTGGGGAAGTTTTCATGGATAATATCCTAAAATATATTTTCCAAGATGATTGCTTCCTCTCCATCATTTTCAATGATGCCAATGATTTGCAGATTTTGGTCTCTTTACATAATCCCGTATTTCTCAGAGGTTTTCTTTGTTTTCATTCAGTTACTTTTTAAATTTTTGTCTGGCTTATTTCAGACAGCCAATCTTCAAGTTCCAAGATTATTTCCTTAGCTCTTTCTATTTGGTTAATATTTGCGATTGCATTGAGAAATTCTTGTTTGTTTTTCAGCTCTATTCAGATCAGTTAATATAGCCAGTATATAAAAAAAGAATCTATCAACTTCTATATCATTTTATTGTGCTTTCTAGATTCCTTGGATCAAGATTTGTTGTTCTGAATCTCAGTGATCTTTGTTTCTATTCATATTCTGAATTACATTTGTGTAATCTCAGCCAATTGGTTAAGAACCCTTGTTGGAGAACTATTGTAGTCATATGGAGGATATAAGACACTGGCCATTTAAGTTGCCAGAGTACTTGTGTTGATTCAGTCTTATCTCTGCATGTGGGTATTCCTTTAAGTATAGTGTAGATTGACAGTCAATAAGCTTTTTTTTTTTTTTCCTTTTTTCCTGAATGCTTTCACAGTGTCCAGCCTTTGTGCAGGGTCCTTATTTGCAGCTGACTTCTTGTCTTTGGTTTCACAGGGGGTATACTAGTGAGGTACTTTTGATGTTGAAGTTTTAGGATGTGATCCACTAGGTGATATACACTAGGCCCTTTTTTTTCCCCCAGCTTGAGAGCTGTTAGAAAAGTACCATTGCAAGTTCAGTGGCAGAGGAGTCATGGTTGACTCTGGGATTTTCTCCTTGGAGAAATGGGCTTCCACTAGCTTAGGTGTAGTGGTCATCTGGTAGGCTCTTGCTCAGTCATTTGTCTCCCCTATATCTTTTCACAGTTGTGCTCCCTCTCAGTTTTCCAAAAGTGTAGGCTCCTTTACCACTTGAGTGCTGTAGAGGAGCTGTAGATGGTGGCTTTGCATTACTGGGCTGTCCACCATAGCTCTTGGGTGATCTCAGGATTTGTTTCCTCCCCATCTTGGAGACAGCAGAATAGAGGACTTTAGCAGTGGTTGTGGCTGAGGGTCTTTTACTTGTCTCCTGGGGGCCTCCACCCCAGAGAGTTGCAGGTCAAAAATCACTCACTGCAGTCAGCCCAGGATAAGGTATTTGTACCATGGGCCCAATCCAGGGATTCCCTGCCCTGTAATGAGCAGGATGGGAGGGTGAGGCCTGTGGGAGATATACTGGCCTCCTCTTCATGGATCTACTGCAGCTTGTTGGAGGTGTGGATAAGGCAATTAGAATATTTCCTTAAGTCCAAGGATAGCAAGGGTACTACTACTGTAGAGGCAGTGGCAGAGAGGCTTTTGGTTGCCCCTGGGTAACTCACCTCTGAGAAACATGGAAGCACTCTAACTGGGAATGTTCAGCCAGTGGGGTGGGAAGGCTGCATGGCTGGCATAATCTTGGAGCTCTGCTTGTTGGGGATCAGGTAGACGAGGTCTCACTGGGAGGAAAGATTGGTCTTCTCTCCATATGGTGACTGTTGTTTGCTGTAAGTTCAAGTGTAGTTCTCAGGCTCATTGTTTCTTCCCCAGACCCGAGGCAGCAGGGGCAGAACTGCTGGTGTGGCAGTGGTAGAGGGGCTGTCCGTTGCATCTGGGAGCCTCTCCCCAGGGAAACTCCAGGCCACTACCAGTGCATAGGCTCAGCCATGGGTGGGGCAACCCTTCTTCAGTCATGACCAGGGGGCCCTACTTGGCAAACAGTAGGGGTGAAGGGTTCCCAGGGAAGAGAGACTAAACTCTTCTCTGTATTGGCTACAATGTGCCAGTGTAGTGACTAGGCCCTTTTTTGCTTCCCCAGCCTGAGAGCTGTTAGGAAAGTACCGCTGCAAGTTCAGTGGCAGAGGAGTCATGGTTGACTCTGGGATTTTCTCCTTGGAGAAATGGGCTGCCACTGATTGAAGTGACCATGCAGGAGCAGGGTGGTTGTGCTGGATCCCAGGTCAGGCAGCCCTGCCCAGTGAAGAGAAGTGAGGACTGGGACCAGTGGGGAGAACAGTCTGGCCCCTATTCTGTGAGGTGGTTGCTCTGTTCTGGGGTCCAGACCAACCCCTGTTCTCCATGGACTCTCCAGAGCCTGAAGACAGCAAGGGCGAGGGCTGTGAGAGAGCAAAGATAGTAACCCTCCCTGCCCACTGGAAGCTCTGTCCCAGAGAGGTGCAGAGATGCTACTGGCTCGATAGCCCCAGGGGTGGATGACTGGAGATCCATGCTGTGAGTATCCACCCAACGAGAAGGTAAGGGATAGGAAACCCATATAACAAACAGTCCAGCCACTTTTCTATATGGCTGCTGCAGTATGCTGGGGGTCCACTCTAGTCCCTACTCACCTCAGATTTTCTAATATCTGAGGGTATCAACAGTGAAGACTGTGAAACAGCAAAAATGGTGGGCTGCCCCTCTTTCTGAAAGTTGTATCCCAGGGATTTATGGACCTGCTGCTGTCCTGAACACACCTGCAGGAGGTGGCTGGAGACACCATTTGGAATCCTGCCCAGTGAGGAGGAATGCATCAGTAACCCACATAAAAAAGCAGCCTGGCCACTCTTCTGTATGACATCTGTGCTTTGCTGGGGATCCGCTCCAGCCCTTCCTCTTCTCAGACTTTCTAAAGCCTTAAGGTACCAATGGCTAAGGCTGCTTAACAGCAAAAACGGCAGGTTGAAACTGTTGCTGGCTGAGAAACCTCAGCAGGAGTAGCTGGAGACGTCAGTTGGGAGGTCCTGCCCAGTGAGGAGGAGATTTGGGACCTGAGTGAAAAAGCAGTCTGGCTGCTTTTCTTCTAAAGCAGCTGTGCTGTACTGGGGGTCCACTTCAGGCCCTAGTTGCCTTAGATTCTCCAAAGCCTAAAGGCAAAAATTGCTAAAGATGGAAAACAGCAGATGGTGGCCTGTGCCTCCCTCAGGGAGCTCCATCCCAGGGAGAGTTGAAACCCACTGTTGACTGAAAAACAACAGTGGTGACTGGAGACCCTGGTTAGGAGATTCTTCTTGGTGAGAAAAAATGGGTACAGGATCTGCATGAATAAGCCATCTGGCTGCTTCTCTGTAGAGCTGCTGCACAGTAGTACCAGGGGCCACTACAGTCCCTCGATACCTCAGTCCCTAAAGCCCAAAGGCAACAATGGCTAAGGCTGTTAAATAGCAAAGATGGTGGCCCATCCCTTCCTCTGAGAACTCCATCTCAGGGAGGTGTAACACTGCTACTAGTGGCTGGCTGGATTTCCAAGCTAGTGGGTCTTATTCTGCAAGGTTCCATGGAAGAGAAATGTGCAGACTGTTGCTGCCCAGCCCCCTGGATTTAGCTCTTTTCCAAGGGTTAGGGATGGGGGTCAAACCTCCAGCTTTGCCAGAGTTGCAGCTGCTTTTACCCAGAAGCTTAGTTATCTAAGGCTTCTAGGCTCAGCGTGTGCCTGAGTGGCTGCTGTGCTGAGACTCCATGTATTTCTGCATGTCAAACTGAATGCTCTGGTTGAGTGAGTTTATCAGAAGATCTCCTGGCCTGAGGGTTGCAAATACCCATGGGAGAAGTGTGCGTCCCCATGGTCACTCACTCGCCGCTTCCCTGGCTCTACGTGGCTCCCAGGGAAGACCTGGGAGGTTGTCCTGCCTTGGTTTTCTTTGTTCTCCATAGGTCGAGTTGTTTCCTTGATGAGTCCTGTTGCATGTTCCTGGATGTTTCAGTTGAAGGTCCTGTATTTACTCACCCCTTCTGTTTGTCTCTCTGAGAGCTATATGTCACTTGGTCATGGCATATAATTCTTTTTATATATTGACGGACTCAGTTTGCTAGTGTTTTGTTGAGACCTGTTGCATCTGTTAGGTTGGTACAAAAGTAATTGCGTTTTTTGTCATAAATGGCAAAACCCACAATTACTTTTGCACCAACCAAATATATTCATAAGTGGCATTTATATATAATTTTCTTGTGATGTCTTTATCTGATTTCGGTGTCAGGGAAGTATTGGCCTTATAAAGTTCTCAGTTGAAAACTGTTTCTTCTTCTATTTTTGAAGCAGTTTGTGATGGATTGCTTTTAATTATTTTAATGTCTGGTAAATTTCAGCACTAAAACACCTGGGCCTGGCTCTACTTTATGGAATTTTAAGAGATATGTATTATTATTTATTTAATCTCATTATATTTGGATTTTATCTTTCATTTTGAGTCTGTTTCAGTCGCTTATGACTTTCTAGGAATTCATTTCATTTAGATTATCTAATATGTTGAGATACAAATTTTCATCATACTTTTATCCTTTTTATCATATTTATGTCAGTAACATCCTCTTTCATTTATAGCTTTAGTGATTTCAGTTTTCTCTCATTGGTGTATCTAACTGACAATTTTGTTGATCTTTTCAAAGAAATAACTTTTGGTTTTGCTGACTTTGTTACGTGGTGGTGGTTCTATTTATTTCTGCTCTAATTTTTTTTTATTTCTACATGTCTTGGATTTAATTTGTTCTGCTTTTATTTAGATATAAATTTAGGTTATTGATTTTACTTTTTTGGCAGTGAAAGATGAATAGTGAATATTTCAATAGCTTTTAGGGTACAGGTGGTTTTGGTTACATAAATGAGTAATTTAGTAGTTCTGAGATTTTAGTGCACCCATCATTTGAGCAATGTACTCTGTACCTAATATGTTATCCTTTATTCCTCACCCCCTCCCAACCTTCCCTCGAGTCCCCAGAGGCCATTGTATAACTCATATGCCTTTGCATTCTCATAGCTTAGCTCTAATTTATAAGTGAGAACATAACAATATTTGATTTTCTGTTCCTGAGTTGCTTCAAAAGACATTATTTTGTTCATTTTTATGGCTGAGTAGTATTCCATGGTGGATGGGTGTGTGTGTGCGTGTGTGTGTATACACACACACGCACACACACACCCATTTTCTTTATCCACTTGTTGATTGATAGACACTTAGGTTGGTTTTGTATATAGACACTTAGGTTGGTTTTGTATATTTGCAATTGTGAATTGTGCTGCTATAAACATGCATGTATATGTGTCTTTTTCAAATAGTGACTTATTTTCCTAACATTGACTTATTTTCCTTTAAGTAGATACCCAGTAGTGGCATTGCTGGATTGAATGGTTGTTCTACTTTGAGTTATTTAAGGAATCTCCATACTGTTTTCCATAGTGGTTGTACTAATTTACATTCCCACCAGCAGTGTGAAAGTATCCCCTTTTCACCACATCCATGCCATCTACTGTATTTTGATTTTTTTAATTATGGCCATGCTTACAGGAGTAAGATGTTTTGAAATATTTTCAAATATTTATGAATTCTCCAAATTTCCTTTATTAATTGCTAATTACATTCAATTGTGTCTAGAAAACATACTTTTCTATTTTTGTGGGTATATAGTAAGTGTATATATTTATGGGGCACATGAGATACTTTGATATAGGCATGTAATAAGCAATAATCACATCATGGACAATAGGTGTCCATACCTTCAAGTATTTATCCTTAGTGTTACAAAAATCCAATTACATGCTTTAGTTATTTTTGTATGTACAATTATTGATTATAGTCACCCTTTGGTGCTCTCTAATACTAGATCTTACTCATTCTTTTTAGCTACATATTTTTGTACCCATTAACGATTCCCACTTTCCTCCCCCTCCCACTCCTCCCACTACTCTTCCCAGACACTTTGGTAACCATTCGTCTCCCTGTGTGAGTTCAAATGTTTTTTGTTTTGTTTTTTGAGGCAGTTTTACTCTGTTACCCAGGCTGGAGTGCAGTGGCATGATCTCGGCTGACTGCAACCTCCACCTCACAGGTTCAAGCAGTTCTCCTGCCTCAGCCTCCCGAGTAGCTGAGACTACAGGCACGTGCCACCACGCCTGGTTTATTTTTTGTATTTTTAGTAGAGATGGGCTTTCACCATGTTAGCCAGGGTGGTCTTTATCCTGACCTTATGATCTGCCCACTTCAGTCTCCCAAAGTGCTGGGATTACAGGCATATCCTGAAGCATTTCTTTAATGAATTATAAAAGGAGATAGAACATGGCTTTACCAGTATGATCCTGAAGATAAGGCACAGAGGACTGGCTACCAAAATATGAAAGTTGTCCAGTCAAAGCAACAGTTAACTGGTTGAGAGCAAAGGTGACAGTTTTTCAGGATCCTCAAGGCATTTTGCTTGTTGACTTTTTGGAGGACCTAAGAATGAGAACGTCTGCTTATTATGAGAGTGCTTTGAGAAAATAAGGCAAAGCTTTAGTTGAAAAACACCCAGAGAGTCCTTCACTGCAATGTTCTTGCTCCTTCCTTTCATTAAACAAGGGCAATTTTGCAAAATTTTTTATGGCAAATCTTTAGTAATGCACCTTACAGTCTTGATTCGTCTCCTCTGACCGTTTTTTTAATTTTTTTTTTTTTTGCTAATCTTAAAATTATTTTTAAAGGGCATGCATTTCTCTTCAGCTAATAATGTAAAAACTGTATTGACCTGGTTAAATTTCTAGGATTCTCAGTTCTTTAAGGATGGACTAAATGGCTAGTATCATCACTGACAAAACTATCTCAACCTTGATATAGCTCACATTGAGAAATAAAGTTTGTTTTTATTTGTCTTAAAATTGCATTTCTTCATGAATTTTTAAAAGCCCCTCCTGATATTTATACTTCTTGGGAAAAGGAAAGAAAGAATTCAAATGTGTGATCATCTTCACGTTAAGATTCTTAGCAACTCTGAACTTGTGATTTGAGGGAATTCCTCATGCTGCCTTGGTGGTAGCTAAGAACTGTGCTCTGTATCCATCTCTACTTCTTTATGGCAGTTTGTCATTTTCAGGAGTTAATGCAATGGTCATTAGAATCTTCTTGGGTGCTTGTCAACCACACAGAATTTGTGGGATCAGCATGTGGATTCCAGTTTCTTAAATCTTTTTGTGATCTGGTGATTCTGCATTTTAAACACCCAAGGAATTCCAATGTAGGGGACCTAAGATCACTCTTTGGGCAACAGTGTTTTGAAACATAAGGTTTAGTTTGCTATCTGCCTCCTACCTGAGCCCTGTGGATTTCATAGTTTTTCCAAAAAAGAGAGATGACAAGAGAATAGATTGCTAAAAATCAGACATCTACTAATAAACTAATCTTCACTACTGGCATCCCTTTTCCAGAGTTGAAGTGGAGCCAAAAAAGTATAGTAATATTTTTCTGCAACTGTCAAGTTAACATTTATTAATTTTTTAATGTTAACTTTCTGAAGTTTGTATGTTTATGCTCTTTGTAGCCTTGTTCCATTTGTAATTTCTTTTCTTATGGTAAATAAATATTCCTTTTTGTACCAAGTTACACATTGGTGATGTTATATTCCTTTTCTAAGAGGCCTCCAAATAGTAGCTTTAGGTCTGACAAAACCTGTATCTGACTTTCAGTTATATTTTTGAGCAACTTTCTTAGTTTCTAGAGAAGTGAATACTGTTTTCCTAACCCCTGAGTTGTGGTTGTCCTCCTAATAAATAATAGCCAGCTTGTAGAGCAGATTTGTGGACCTGGAGAAGCTTCTGAAATAGCCATTTCTAACAGATTCTCCCAAGGTCCACCTGCTCCAGGATTTGAGTGCTACAGGAAATTATAAAATATGCAGTAAGAATTGTGTACATGCTTTTATTTATAGAAGGTTTACAGTGTATTTTTGGATTTTTTATATACTTTTCTTGACTAGATATTTTAAATGAGCCTGTAAAATACCACAAAATCAGTAAGGTATGGAACACGCCTAGAATCCTGTTTCCTAGACTGTAGTGGTTATTCCCATCATCACACACAAAAGGGACACACTGCAGCTTTCAACAAACCTGCCATTTTCACTGACAAAATTTTACAAACTTAACAAATTATACCAAGTAGACCTACTTCTCAGGTAGAGTGTAATACACATTTCTGGTGTAGAAATCGGTTACTGTGAACCTTTGAGTCACATTCTGTCTCTGTCGGGAAGAATTCTGTTAGGAATCTATTAATATTTTGTAGGCAAAATGAAGATTGCATGATTCTGCCTTACAGGACTGAGAAGTGCAAAAATATCCAGAAAGATTTTCACAGGAATAAGAGGATGCTTTTAATGTTGTATAACGTTAGATCATCTTTCTTCTGAATTCATTGCTTGCATTCTGGGTATGACTAGGATGATGAAAATAAGATGGCAGTGAAGTAAAATTCAGGAACAGGAAATTCATAGTTGACATTCAAACTCGCTAGTAAGTTATGTCTCTGACTGTTCCTCCTCCTACTTTTCCAAACAATGTAGTAATTCTGGGGCAGCATTTTGACTCTACTTGGGTAAGAAGATTTTTCACAGCTTTGCCAACTGACATCAGTCACTTATTTCTTTCTTCACATTTCTGTGTTTTCTTTCCCTCCTCCCAGGGGAACTCTCTCTTCTTGATATTCTTTATTGTAAACTTGGAGTTAATGATTTGTCCATGTTTTTGTCACTTGTACTTATGTGTCTTGAAATCTCAGGGAAGTCATCTACCCCTTAAAGAAGAGTCATTGAACTTTTTTTCTTCAGTACATTGCACAGCATCTACAATGTTAGCAGGGGGTCTTTAATCTACAGTGCTACTAGTAAAGCTGAGTAGCTGAATAGGATGGCAGGTGCTCCTGATGTTTCTGTACTCTTATTATAGAAGGGTAGAGAAAGAGGACATTAGGGAAGCGATATATATGAAATCGTCACAAAAGTGGAGGAAAGATTGGATGCAAAAGTTAACATGATAATGCACAAAAATAAGTTGCCTTTCAAAAGATCCCAAGGTTGCAAGATACCCAGCTAACTTGGTCATTGTTCTTCTCCCTGCACCTTTCCTTTCTCATCGCGTGATTTAGTTTTCTCAACAAGACCTTTGCACAGCCTTTTTGCTTTCATATTTGCTACAAAGCCTTTTTAAATCTGTTAACCTCTAAACTGATCTCCCAGTATGTTATGGCCACTTTAGTCTACTCTGTGCACTTCTTTCAGATTAGCTTTTCAAAATCACTTTCCTGTTCAGTCCATTCCCCTGCTAAGGATTTCTACTCATTGACAAACACCTTAGAGCCTACACTGGGATGGGAATACAAAGATGTCAGTGATGTAGCTCTACTATTTTTCACTTAAATGCTTCACTTCCAATATACCTTCCAACTAAAACTGGATCGTTTCCTGTTCCTTGCGATGTTCTGTCCCCAGGGCTTTGCCCCACTATCTGCCTGGAACTCTTTATTGTGCCTATTTTATAGACAAATTTCATCTTTCAGGCATCATTCTAAATGCTACTCTCTACAAAGTATTACTCCTTTAAATTCAGGTAACCTGTTGCTTTCTCATGCCACTAAGCACATTCTGTCTGGTATTAGAGACATCTCTGTACTTGTTTTTATTGCTATAAGAGGACTATAAACTCTGTAAGAGTATTGTAACAATTTTTACTTGTTAGTAGCCAATGGTTTGCATAATACCATGTGAAGATTAATATTTATTTTTTAAGTTAACTGAAACATGAGCCAAATGACAGGCAATTCAGAGAAAATAAGTCAATTTTACAAAATGCTGTTAAAACGCACACAAATACATGTATCTGATACACATAGATAACATGTATGTATGTATATATGTGCATATATACACATATACATACACATCTATATGTGCAAACAAGAAAGAAAAAACAGCAGGAACTGGGGCTTTCTGAAAACACTTTATCTCGATTTGTTTCAATGGACATTCCTAAGTGTCATTCTCTATATTCTGATACTTCTACACTCTTGCCTCCCTTCTTTGCCTTACAAATTCATTTAACGCAGATTTAACCCTTATTAACACTTGAGGGGTCCCAAGAGGGCCCATGACAAAATGAACTGTGGTAGTATTCATCCCACCCTCACTCCCTGCACCCCCACAGCACTGAGGGAATTCTGCTGGATCTGGTGTAATAATTTTTGCACCCAGTGATAATACTCAACAAAATGTCATTCATTTTGGACAGCATTGTCCAAGTTCAAAAAGGGCAGGGGCTATTGAATGTTTTTTCTGTGGAACTAATGCTGCATATTTTGCTGAGCTGATAAAGAAGCAGTATGGTGTAAAGGAGCAAGAACTTTAAATTGTGATTGGCTTGAATCTTTTCTTTCACATCCTTTACCAGAAGGAGAAGATTTACTGTGAAGCTAAAAGTCTTTAGTTGATGTTTCAGGGCCTCATATTTGTGTGGGCCCTGGGACAGGCCATAGCAATTTTGTATATTTCCATTTTTAGCATTATGTTTTCCAACCCCTATCAAGTTGTAGAAGCTTCAAGCCTCACAAAACATAGACTTACTCTCACTTTATGACTTTTCAAGCAGGGTCCTGCCATTGCTAATCCTCTGAATGAACAGCAGTTACACTGATAGAAAGGAGTTATAAACTTAAAGGGTTTTTTTTTTTTTTTTTTTTTGATTGGGCAAAAATCCCCATATACTTCTCTTTCTACGCCTTTTATTCTTCATTTTTCAGTACAAAAATACAACAGAAATAATAAAGGACATATATTTTTGTAAAATAGCAATTAGACAATGTTTTCATTTCAACCAAGAGTAGAGCAGTAACTCGTATCCAAAATGAGAGAAATTATTTCCATTTTGTATTGTATTTAACAGAATATATCGGACCAAGGACCATAGGAAGAAACACAGACAAGGACAAAACATAAGCGCTATTATAAGTAGTGATTGTAAGAAAATATATACAATATATTGGATAAAAGGCAAATATCCCTAATAGCTGAGAGACAATTCCCTGGATCATTTGTATGTCTGCACATCTTATAAATAAGGCATTAACATCCCTTTGTTCTGGACTCTGTCTTCAAGAATATACGGGTAGCAAACCACATTAGAAGATACAGTGTCTATCTCTGGAGCAAAAGGCAGGAATGTTGACTGTCCATTATAAAAACTTGGAGTTTCTTCCCTTTAGCACAACCCACTGCTTGCATGGGCAGGTGTCATCTAGACCCATCTGCAACATCCCTGTGGGACATGGAGGTGGAGAGAACTGGCCCAAACATACTAATGCTCATAATTCTTCCTGTGTCCTGAGAAATAATGTTCTTTGTCTCTGACCCAGGAGTCTTGTGTCTTCTGCCTGCATCCATAAAACCATAGCAGACTGATTGTTAGGTTTTGAGTAGAGTAGTATTTCAGATCTTCAGACTTTGACATGCATGTAGTGACCTTATGCAACTTAATAAAAACGAAGCCAAATAGAAAAGCAAACAAATAAGATATTTAGTAGAACATAAAAATGTAAACATCTATAATATCTTTACATCTTCACTCATCAGGAGTTATCATGTTAATGTGTCATTTTGCACTCATCAAATTGACAAAAACTAAAAAAAAAAAAAAGCCAGATGTAGAGATGAGCTGGAGAAACAGATACTTTCATCTATTGCTGGTGGATGAGAAAACTAATAAAACGGTTTACAAAAGTTGTGTGTGTTTATATCTACTTGGCCAGCTGTTTCGCTTTTGAAATCTATCAAAAGGAATAAAACCCCAGTGACTCTGTCAGTCTCTCTCTCTCCGTCTCTCTCTCTCTATATATACACATACATATGTATGTATGTATGCAGAATCTTTAGATATAGGTAGCTTATCCTTGTCTGAAATGGGATGCAAATATAAGAAAGAAAATATCGGATCACTGTGTGTTAACTTGAAAGGATGCCCATGAACTAAGTTTAAAAAATTACAAATGTAATATGATTTTATTCTTCGTTTGAAAAAGAAACACAGTATATACACATGTGTATGTGTAACTTTATTGTGACCTATCGGAATGGTCAAGTAAGGATTTAATATATCCAAAGGTGACTGCAAATTGACTTTCCTGGGGTGCTGTGAAAGAGATTAATAGCTTATGCTGAGCTAGCATCTCAATCTCAATAGCAGCTTGGTCCAAGCTGCAGCTAGGCTTTGGAATCAGACAGACTGGAGTTCACATCTGGATTGGACAGCTGACTGGCTGAATGAACCTGGGCAAGTCATTTGGTCTTTGTGAGCCCCTGTTTCTGTATCTGTTAAAATGTAAATCACAATAGCATCTACCTCACATTTTTAACTTACAGTGCTGTCATAGCATCAGTGATGGTGTTGGTAATAACTGAGGCCATTGGATGGCTTAATGAGTATGAAGAAAACCTTTAGTAATAGAGCTAAAGTATCATTAGCATGTTTACAATTTATTATCTGAAATAGTGGCTATATTTTACAAATGAAAAATTGTCCCATACCTTCCTTAAGTAAAAACTACAGTTTCCTGTCAAATTGCATGAAGCAAATCACTAGAAAATGTAAAAAGGCAGTTGTCCAAGTCTTTATTGCAAGAACATCAGAGAAAATAAACAAGCTGAGCTATTTACCATTTTCTTAAATTTCTCAACTATGGAGTGCTTCAGTGAAGGAGCTATTTATAAGTCTCATTTCTCCTTTAAATTCTTACCTTGTAGAAATCTAGCTTAGATTGGAGAAAAGCCCTAATTTTGTTCAGGATTGCATAGGCTGCCGTCAAATCATGGTTTTGAATTAATCAAAAGTCTGATTACTCTCCCTGAAACTACACAAGTATTAATGGTTTTCTTGTCAGCATTTGACGAGCCTTTCCTTTGGACCGATAGTCTCTAGTGCTTTGTTCTTTCACATATATACAATTTTAAATCATCAGTTTAGGTAAGATACGAATATTTGTTTTCAAGTTGTAGAAGATAATGGAACTATTAATATAACTTAAAATTAAAATCTGGAAAGTTGGCATACTAAAATATGAACATAAAGATGCTGGAATCTGGAAGCCCCATGTCTCAGGCTGTTGAAATTACTGTGGAAACCAAATGAAATCCCTCAGAGCAAGGACTATGCTATAGACAATGTCTCTATACTTCTAGGACCTAGAGCAATACCTGGCATCCAGCACCAGGGGAAGAAAAGGGAGGAGGGAAACACTTGACCAAAATGCAGCGAAGTGAGACATGAAGACATTCACTTCATGCTAGAAAGAAGCTGTGGATTCATTTAGGTGTCAGAGCTTCTATTAAAGCTTTTCTAAAGTCAACATACACATGATGCTTTATTTCCTCTAAGATAAAAATGTCAGTTTCTGGGAATAGAATCATGCTGAATGCCCCTTTTGTCTTATCCTTCTCAATCCCTTGTCAAGAGACAACTTCAATAGTCATTGAAAGGAAAGGCACGTGTGCACAGAGAGCTAGAACATTTCTTACTAAGTGTTAAGAAGGTCAGCAGAGATTTCAAGGTCATTTATGCCTTCTATTTTATTAGGACTCTGAGGAGAAAGATGATTTATAAAATGCATTCCTTTTCCATAAAGTGATTGGTTTGGGGAGGACACAATCTAAGCATTCTGCGGAAAATATACATTAACAATTAAGGCTAGCTTTTAGTAATTTTTAAAGATTTTCGAACACTACAAAATCTCAAAGCTTTTAATTTCAAAATAACATAATTGAAGTAATTTATTTTTTTAATACATGAGGCTGTTTAAGAGGCCTGGGGGACACAGAAATATTAAATGCTCTTTTCCAGATGGAAAGACAGGCAGAGGAAGAACCAGTGGGCAGAGAAGTCAGTAAATGAAATGTCATGACATGGCAGTGAAGACCACAGCCTCAAGGGTAAGCCAACACTTGCTTTATTTCTGTTCTCGGACAAATCCCTTCACCTCTCTGTGCTTTGATTTTCTCATTCATAAAATGTGCATAATTGTTGTAACTTCCTCTCAAGGTTGTTTTGATTATTAGATGATTTAATTTATATAAAGCTGTCAGAAATATATCTAACACACGTTAAATAAGCCTTTGCAGTTATAAAAAGACAGAAATATGTTGGAAATGAAGATGAATATGAAAATCGTAATTATTTGTTAAATGTGACAAGTTTATAGCTCTTGGCTCCAAGCTCCCAGAAACAAAAGACAGGATTCTTGTAGCTCTTTCATCCAGTGAGTCCAAAAATGCACAGATGGGCAGCTGCTAGTATAGATTCAGAGACTTTAAGAGAAGGAACAGAATGTAGAAATCACAGCTGTGTCTGAGGGATGGATATTCCAGTTCCAGAAATGGCTGGCCACCTCCAGGAGTTATTGTGCCAGTAGTAACTGTGGGCTCACTTGGAAAAGGAATGAAGCGGGCCAGGCACAGTGGCTCAAGTGTGTAATCCTAGTACTTTGGAAGGCCAAGGTGGGTGGATCACCTGAGCTAAGGTATTCCAGACCAGCCTGAACAGCATGCTGAAACCCTGTCGTACTAAAAATACAAATGCTAGCTGGGTGTGGTGGCAGGCACCTGTAATCCCAGCTACTTGGGAGTATTAGGCAGGAGGATCTCTCAAACCTGGGAGGTGGAGGCTGCACTCCAGCCTGGGCAACAAGAGTGAAACTCTCTTAAAAAAAGAAAAGAAATGAAGTAGTTCTCAACCTGTGTTTTGTGGTGTTTTCTCCTCATGACCCCGTCACATTTGTGCTTCCAAAGTTGCAAAGCGTTAACAGTATGTTGTTTTTCTCCAGTCAGTAATGGGTTTGTTTAACATCTGCCAGAGTAAAGGTTTCACTGAGCATACCCTATGTGTTGGCTGAGAGTCAGTTTCCAGTCAAAAGGCACAGTGAGCAGCTCTTAGGGAAGGTAAGTGTTGCTTGCACTTTGCCTTATGAGAGGAGCTCAGAGAGGGTAGATAGTGTCAGGGCTGAAGGGCAGCATGGTGCTTTGTAAGGCAAAGACCTCTGAGACCCTGTTATTCAACAGTTAGGATTATTTGGATATCATTGACTAATATTGTCTGAAGATTTTTAATTCTCTCAAGTATTTTTCCCTTGTCCCCACATACTTTCAAAGAGTATCAGAAACCTAGAGTTCAGATTCACTAAAATGAGTGCTAATGGCTTCAAGGTCATCAAGAATTCTTTTTTTTTTTTTTTTGAGATTAAGTTTTGCTCTTGTTGCCCAGGCTGGAGTGCAAAGTGTGATCTTGGCTCACTGCAACCTCTGCCTCCTGGGTTCAAGTGATTCTCCTGCCTCAGCTTCCCGAGTAGCTGAGACTACAGGTGCATGCCACCACACCCAGCTAATTTTTGTATTTTTAGTAGAAATGGGGTTTCACCAGATTGGCTAGGCTGGTCTCAAACTCCTGACCTTGTGATCCACCCACCTTGGCCTCTCAAAGTGCTAGGAGTACAGGTGTGAGCCACCGTGCTCAGACAATAATTTAATTTTTTTTAAAATTTTTAATAGGTTTTTAGGGAGCAGGTGGTGTTTGGTTAAGTGGATAAGTTCTTTAGTGGTGATTTCTGAGATTTTGGTGCACACATCATCCAAGCAGTATACCTTGTATTCAATGTGTAGTCTTTTATCCCTCACCCTCTTCCTGCCCTTTCCCCGAAGTCCCCGAAGTCCGATGTATAATTCTTATGCCTTTGGGTCCTCATAGCTTAGCTCTCACTTGTGAGTGAGAATATACAATGGTTGGTTTTCCATTCCTGGGTTACTTCACTTAGAATAATGGTCTCCAGTTCCATCCAGGTGGCTGTGAATGCCATTATTTCATTCCTTTCTGTGGCTGAGTAGTATTCCAATGTATCACATTTTCTTTATCCACTTGTTGATTGATGAGCATTTGGGCTGGTTCCATATTTTTGCAATTGTAAATTGTGCTGCTATAAACATGCATGTGCAAGTGTCTTTTTAGCATAATGACTTCTTTTCTTCTGGGTAGATACCTAGTAGTGGGATTGCTGAATCAAATGGTAGAATTCCTTCTTTTGTGGCTTTGATTTGCATTTCCCTGATAATTAGTGATGTTGAGCATTTTTCCATATGCTTGTGTCACCAATAAATTTTTGATATATGAATGTAGTCTTTTTGCATAGCAATTCAAATATGTATTCATTTTTAAAATCGTCAATGTAAACATGAGGTAAAGCCCTTTTTATTATCTATTTTCTCTTTTGAAATACTTACAAAAGTGACTGAAGAAAGGAAAATAATCATAGATTATTGTGTTACCATAAAAGGGCAAAGATTTTGGGATAAAGAAGTGGTGGGAAGGTAAGGGGTTTTCTACATTTTTTGGCTTTTGCCCTGAGTAATTATTTGTTAGGAGATTAAAGGTTTTACAAAATGTGCCAACAGCTGGGTGTGGTGACTCATGCCTGTAATCCTAGCACTTTGGGAGGCCGATATGGGTGGATTGCCTGAACTCAGGAGTTTGAGACCAGATGGGGTAACATGGCAAAACCCCATCTCTGCTAAAAATACAAATAATTCGCCTGGCATGGTGGCACATGCCTGTAATCCCAGCTACTCAGGAGGCCCAGGCAGGAAAATCACTTGAATTTGGGAGGCGGAGGTTGCAGTGAGCCAAGATGGCACCACCGAAGTCCAGCCTGGGTGAGAGACAGAGTGAGATTCTGTCCCCAAAGAAAAAACAGTGCCAGTGCTCAGTGCTCAACTGGCAAATTGCTATTAATTCCACTAAACAAGACTAATCTATTAATAGAAACTAATATTTCCATGTAGTGATATATTTTAAAAATATATGGCAGACATCCATTAATTGACAACACAGAGGTCTGGTATTTGCCATAATTTTGCCAAGAAAAAAAAAAAGCTTATTGGGCTAAACATAATTATGGTTATCTTTTCTTCAATGAAAAGCTTGGTACTGAAATTTGGTTATGTTCTAGAATCTAAATTTCTGTTTTCGTCTGAATGATTCTACAAAGTAATTGGTCTATTTTGTTAATATAAAATATGACTGTATGGGTAACTTGAAATATATACTCTATATACATAACAGAAAAGTTACAAAATGGCAAAAATAATATGTTTTCGCTTTCAGAGCAGGAAACAATGAAATAGTGGAGGTGGGTGCTTGATGGGGTAGAAGCTTAATTAAATGTCAGAACAAAACAGTTTTCACTCCTGATTTAGAAACTTCACTGGAAACTGAAGCACATTGTTGAACCTCATTAAGCTTCAGACTTCACCTATGTAAATGAATGCTAACATCTGACCCTATCATCCCAGAAAGTTTCTGTGAGGATCTTGTGATACAATATATGTGAACACGCTATATAAATACATGGCAACATTCATCAAAGTATGGTCTTATGGTGCCCTATTCTCTTCTTGATACAAACATTTCATTTTCCCTGTTTTAAAATTGTCTTTTTTATTACACAAGGAATAAATGAATATATTATCATCATAGAAATCCAAGCATTACCATAATATACATAAAAGAAAATGGAAGACCCCTGACTTGCCTGTCTCCAGCTCTTCCTTCCTCTTCAGTAGTATCTCTATAAACAATTTAATGAGTTTTCTTTCAGAAATGTTCTAAGCATATATGTATGCATGAATATGAAACATTTTATTTCATGTAATTGGGATCACAAAGTTTATTTCTAACTCGCAAATTTAGCTTGTTAAAACAGCACAAGTTTTTTCCCCCTCTGTTTTCCACCTAGGAAAAATGTGACAGAATTAGCACTGCAGTTGTTTCATGTAGCGAACTAATGGCAAAAGACAGGTTAAAGGAGTTGTAGGAAAGATGGGACAGGTTTTTGTATTGCAACAAGGACAAAACCCATATACAAATGAATGTGTTTCAGTTGTCATAGTCCTCAAACCCCATTGTGTTAACAAATGGGAAATAACACTTCATGGCAGCCAATCTAAAATAATCTCTATGTGATGAGTACCACTGGCAGATCTGCCAAGATGCACAGATTCTCAGTGTGATCACATCGATTTCATTGGTCACAAACAGAGAAAAGAACATGATTGCACTGAAAACGATGACAGTGGTGCCAGCCCAGAAATCACAGCTCAGGCTCCTGCACGATAGCAGACTATCACACCTGCCACTTGACAGGTGTGCTCTAAAATTTATGAAAAGCTTTTCTAGCCAAGCCATCAGGCTGCTAAAAAGAATAGTGAATGCCTTGAGCCTTGACATTTATTACAGCTTTGCCAGCATATCTGTCTTGTAGAGTGTGATTTGAAAAACGGTACATCTAACCATGATCTTAATAAGCTCATTTGTTCCAGGATCTCATTGTACTTGTACTTGCTGATAGAAGAGGAGAGGGCCAACAATACAAATAAAGGAGGCTTCCTTGTGAAATGGCTGTACTTATTGCAATATGGAGACAGTTCTGATGTTTAACATTGCCAGTTGCCATACGTAAGAGAGGAATTATAGTGCTGCTTCAAGATGTCTCATAACGGAGGCTCCAGTTCTTTAATAACCTTAATTTCAATCAGTTTGCTACAAACACTGAAATTAAAGCATGCAGTAAGTGTTCTGGTGGAGATGCAATATAATTATATACATTGTTGTATATAATTATATATATACATATAACAATATGTATATATTACAGTATATACAATATATTACAATATATGTACAATGTATAATATATATTGTATATAACAATATATACAATATATATTACATATATGTATATATATGTAATATATATTACAATATAGTATATATTATATATATAATATATATACTGTAATATATGTATATATTGTAATATATGTGTATATATACATATATGTAATATATAGTATATAATTACATACAGTATTACTAATATTAGTAAGTGATGTGGTTAGGCCTTGTGTCCCCACCTAGATCTTGAATTGTAATACTCATAATCCTCATAATTATCACACATCAATGAGAGACCAGGTGGAGATAATTGAGTCACAGGAGTGGTTTCTCCCTTGCTGTTCTGAGAGTGAGTTCTCATGAGATCTAGTGGTTTTATAAGGGATCTTACTCCTTTGCTCAGCACTTCTCCTCCCTCCACCTTGCAAAGAAGGTGCCTTGCTTCCCCTTTGCCTTTCGCCATGATTGTAAGTTTCCTGAGGACTCCCCAGCCATCCTGATCTCTAAGTCAATTAAACCTCTTTCCTTTATAAATTACCCAGTCTCAGGCAGTTCTTTTTTGCAGTATGAAAATGGACTAGTACAGTGAGGGAAAAAAATGTCTTTATATTTAAAAACTAATTTTTTACTTACCATTTTTAAAAGACTAAAGATACTTTTATATTATTGAAATACCCTTGGATGACAAAGATGGGACAAATGTCATTCCCTGTTGATTCAGGAAAAGCAAAAAGAGGTCAAACAGATGCTTAAAACTAGCTTGCGCCAGCATCTGTACTATAGTTAGCAAACACATTTCTCAATTTTTAGTGTACAGTACATTTTTCTGGATGAATATAGGCCTCAGTACATACCACCTGTACTTAAAGACATTTATTTTTATAAATATGCTTGTCTATTAAGATCTAATATTTAAGCACAGATAATACAATGGTACTTTAAAAAGCATTATTGTGTTATCAAGAAATGCAACATTTTTTGTATTATAGAGGACCTAATCCTGCATTTCTTCTCCTCACTTCTACCAAAAGAAATATTTAATGAAAATCTTCTCCTCTTTTCTATTTCTTTATTCTAGTTAATTCTTATGTTCTTTCATGCCTGTCTTTGTGCCTCCCAAAGTTATTTAAGGACCAGACCTTCTGGTGAAAATAAACCAAGAACTCTAAAAAGACCCAATATAGAAAAAAACTATAAACAAAATTAGAATAATGATGTAGTGGCAGTAGTCTATTTGAAAATGAATTTTTAAATCTTAATAAAATGAAATGAATAATTTTCTAGAAAATGTTAATTACTATGATTAACTCAAGAAGTCATAAACAGAGCTACTGGTGCATTCATAATTTTGGAGAAAACTGAAAATATCAGAATTTAGGAACTAGATCCAATGGAAGAGACACTTCTCAAGACATACATATGTGGCCAACAAATAATATGAAAAGATGTTCAACGTCATTAATCATTAGAGAAATGCAAATCTAAACCATAATGGGATACCATCTCACACCACTCAGAATGGCTATTATTAAAGAGACAAAAAATAACAGATGTTGGTGATGTTGCAGAGAAAAACATTTATACACTATTGGTGAGAATGTAAATCAGTTTAGCCACTGTGGAAAACAGTGTGGAAATTTCTCGAAGACTTAAAATGAGCTACCATTTGACCCAGCAATTCCACTAGTAGGTATAGATTCAAAGGAAAATTATTCTTCTAAAAAGACACATGCAGTCACATATTCATTGCAGCACTATTCACATTACCAAAGACCTAGAATCAACCTAGGTACTCATCAACGCAGATTGGACAAAACGATGTGTTACATATGTACCATGCAGTAATACTCAGCCACATAAAAGGATGAGATCATATCTTTTGCAGTGAAATAGATGTAGCTGGAGGCCATTATACTACACAAATTAACACAGGAACAAAAAACCTAATATCACCTAGTCTCACTTATAAGTGGGACTTAAACATTGAGTACGCATGAACAAAAAGATGGGAGCAATAGACACCAGGGACTATTAGAGGAAAGAGGGTGGCAGGGGTGGAGAGGTTTATAGACCTCTTGACTAAGTAAAAGTATGTCTTACAATTAAAAAAAATTATAATAAGCTGCCTAAGTTGAAATAGAAAATCTATTAATAGTTTATTTGATATATTTCAAAGTCTATTTTTAAGTCCAGTGCAAATATTGCCTTTTTTAAGAAGGCTTGATTTCTCTGGGTGAAAGTAAGCTCTACTTTGAATGGTCATATCACTAAATTTGTTTTTTTTGTGTGTGTAGATAAAACCATTTACATTATATCTTGTGTTTGTGTGTGTACTATCATCTATTTCACTTAGCTATTATACCTAAATAATAGTGATTTTGTTGTATTTCTTATCTCTCATAACATTCAGAACAGAGTAACTTCCTTATAAATGCTTCCTGAATAGACAAATATATAAAAGTAAACACATCCTTAAAAATTATAAATGATAGGATATGTATAAATAGAAATAAGTTATTTGTATAAGCATCTTTTTGGCATCATTTAATAATTGAGCACATCAGTATATATCAGAAGGCAGAATGTAGGCTTTTGAGCCACTTTGTCATGATGATACTTCTTCTTTGTTTATACATAAGAAAGGACTGGCATATTTTATTTCATGATGGGAGCTACAATATTATTTACCCCAGGAAGATTATTGTTTCTTTTTCTTTTTATGATTGGAGAGTTTGTTAGTTTATTTTTGCAGTGTTAAGTTGCCATCAATCTAAAGTAATGAGTTATAAGATATTATTTGTAAGCTTTGTGTTAATCTCATACCAAAAAGCCTGCAACTGATGCAAGAAATTAGACATACTACCAGAGAAAATTACCTTCACCAAAAGGAAGACAGGAAGCAAAGAAACAAGAGGAGATTAAAAAACAAGCAGAAATCAAATGACTAAATGGCAAGAGTAAGTCCTTACTTATCAACAATAACATTGAATGTAAATGGACTAAACAATCAAAAGACAGAGTAACTGAATGTATAATAAAACAAGACCCAATAATCTTGCCCACAAGAAATGCATGTCACCTATAAAAACATAAAAATAAAGGGAAGGAAAATGATATTTCAGACAAATCAAAACGAAGTAAGAGAAGGAGTAGCTACACTTACTTTAGACAAAATAGATTTTAAGACAAAACCTGTGAAAACAGACAATGTCTTTATATAATGGCAAAGTTGTGACTTTAGCACAGGGATATAAGAACTATAAATATATATGCATTCAACATATGCCCACACAGATATATAAAACAAATATTAGCAGAGATTATTTAGAGATTGACCCCAATATAACAATACCTTAAGACTTCAACATTCCATTTTCAGCATTTGACAGATCATCTGGGCTCTGGAAAATGGTGACCCTCTTCTCACAGCTCTACTAGGCAGTGCCCCAGTGAGGACTCTTTGCGGGGGCTTTGACCTCACATTTTTCTTCCGCAGGGCCCTAGAAGAAGTTCTCTATGAGGACTTTACCCCTATAACCAACTTTTTCCAGCCATCCAGGCATTTCCATACCTCCACTGAAATCTAGGAGGAGGTTCCCAAACCATAATTGTTGACTTCTGGGTCCTCAGGATCAACACCACATGGAAGCTGCCAAGGCTTGGGGCTTTCACCCTCTGAATCCATGGCCCAAGCTGTGTACCTTCTTGGCTGTGGCTGGGATGCAGTATACCAAGTCCCAAGGCTGCATGCAGAAGTGCCCTGGACCCAGTTGAGGAGACCATTTATCCCTCCCAGACTTCCAGTCCTGTGATAGGAGGCACTGCTGTGAAGGCCTCTGACATGCCCTGGAGACATTTTTCCCATTGTCTTGGCCATTAGCATTTGCCTCCTCATTACTTCTGCTTGAATTTCTACCCAGAAAATGGGTTTTTCTTTTCTACTGCATTGTTAGGCTGCAAATTTTCCATCGTTTTAGGCTTTGTCACCTCTTGAATGCTTTGCTGCTTAGGGTATCCGACAGGAGATATTTCTAAGTTATCTCTCTCAAGATCAAAGTTCCACGGATCTTTAGAGCAGGGGCAAAATGCTGCCAGTCTTTTTGCTAAAGCATAACAAGAGTCACCTTTGCCATTTCCCAACAAGTTCCTCATATTCATCTGAGACCACCTGAGCCTGGACATTATTGTCCATATCTCTATTAGCATTTTGGTTAAAGCCATTCAACAAGTCTCCAGGAAGTTCCAAACTTTCCCACATTTTCCAGCCTCTTCCTGTTATCCAGTTCCAACATTGTATCTACATTTTTGGGTATTTTTATAGCAGCTTCCCACTTCTGGTACCAATTTACTGTATTAGTTCATTCTCACTCTGCTAATAAAGACATACACAAGACTGGCAATTTATACAGGCAAACAGTTTAATTGACTCAGTTTAGCATGGCTTAGGAGGCCTCAGGAAACATAATCATGGTGGAAGGGGAAGCAAACATGTCCTTTTTCACATGGAGGCAACAAGGAGAAGTGGAAGGGGAAAAGCTGAAGCAAGACAAAGTTTCTGAAGCAAGCAACTGTTTTATAAGTTCTTATAAAAACTTATAAGTCTCTATAAAAACCCTTTTATAACCCTTTTCCCCTTTCTCAGAGAAGAGAAATAGCATCCAAATTGGGAAATTATTGTTTGCAGATATGATCTTATATTTAGAAAAACCTACCAACTTTTTGACTCCACCAAAAAGTTATTAGAACTGATAAATTCAGTAAGTTGCAGGATTTAAAAAAAAACCCAGCATGTAAAAAACAGTATCATTTCTGTCTGCTGACAATCTGAAAAATAAAGTAATCCCATTTACAATAGCTACAAATAAAATACCTCGTAATTAACCAAATAAGTGAAAGATCTCTATTATGAAAATTATAAAACATGGATGCAAGAAATGGAAGTAAACAAAAAAAAATGATATTCCATGTTCATGGTTTGGAAGAATCAATATTGTTAAAATGTCCATGATGCTTAAAGTAATTGACAGATTTAATATATTGCAAAATACCAATGATATTCTTCACATAATTAGAAAATACAATCTAAAATTCATATAGAATCACAACAGCCAAAGCTATTCTGAGCAAAAAAAAAAAAACAAAAAAAAAAACTGAAAGAAGTCACGTAATGTGATTCCAATTATACTACAGAGCCATAGTAACCAAAGCATTATAGTACTGGCATAAAAACAGACACACAAACCAACGGAGCAGAATAGAGAATCCAAAAATCTGTACATCTACAGTAAACTCATTTTCCACAAAGTGGCCAAGAATATACCCTGATGAAAGGGCAGTCTCTTCAATAAATGATGCTGTTAAAATGGGATATTCATATACAGAAGAATGAAACTAGATTCCTATCTCTTGCTGTCTGAAAATCAAATCAAAATGGAATGAAGACTTAAATCTGAGACTTCCAACTCTTAAGCCACTAAAATAAAACTTTGGAAAAATGCTCCAGGACATTAGACTGGGTGAAGATTTCTTGAATAATAAGCACAGGCAACCAAAACAAAAATGAGATTACATCAAGTTAAAAAGCTGCTGCAGAGCAAAGAACACAACAAAGTGAAGAGACAACCTACAGAATGGAAGAAAATATTTGCAAACTATCCTTTCTGCCAAGGGATTAATAACCCCAATTACTCATACAACTCTATAAGAAAAAAATCTAATAATCTGATTTAAAAATGGGCAAAATATCTGAATACACATTTCTGAAAAGACATACAAATGGCAAACAGGCATATGAAAAGGTGCTCAACATCATTGGTCATCAGAAAAGTGCAGTTTAAAACTACAATGAGATATAATCTTGTTTCAATTAAGATGGTTTTAATCCAGAAAACAGATAACATGCTGGAGAGGATGCGGAGAAAAAGGAAACATCATATGCTATGGGTGGGAATGTAAATTAGTACAACCACTGGGGAGAAGAGTTTGGAAATTTCTCAAAAACCTAAAGGTAGAGCTACCATATGATCCAGCAATCGCACTGCTTGGTATATACCCAAGAAAGGAGGTCAGTATATTGAAGAGATATCTGCACTCCCATATTTATTGCAGCACTAATCACAATAGCCAAGATTTGGAGGCAATCTACGTATGTATCAACATAAATGGATAAAGAAAATGTGGTACATATACACAATGGAGTACTATTCAGCCATAAAAAATAGAGATCTTGTCATTTGTAACAACATGAATGGACCTGGAAGGCATTATGTTAAGTGAAATCAGCCAGGCATAAAAAGACAAATGTCACATGTTCTCATTCATTGTAGCCAAAAATTAAAACTGATCTCATTGAGATAGTAAGAGAATGGTTACCAGGGGTGTGGAAGGGTAGTGGTAGGGGAGGGGAATTGGGAATAGTTAATGGGTGCAAAGACGCAGTTGGAGAAAAAGAACAGATTTTGTATTCGATAGCACAACAGGGTGATTAAAGTCAACAATTTATTGTACATTTCAAAATAGCGAAAATAGAATAATTAGAATGTTTATAACAAAAGATAAATGCTCGAGGGGACGGATACCCTATTTATTCTGATATAATTATTATGCATTGTATGCCCATATCAAAATATCTCATGTATCCCATAAATATACACACCTATGTACCCAGAAAAAATTTTAAAGTAAAAATTAGAAATTGCAGTCAGACAGTATACATATGTCCAGAAATGAAATGTATAGCAGACGTCATGTAGGGAAGTTTTAGGCTTCTCAGGAAGGAATTCAAGACTGAGCCAGTGGTGGAAGGAAGCAGCTTTAATGAGCAACAGTGTTACAGCTCCATGGTTGCCGTGCAGAGCAGGGCTACCCTATAGGCAGTGCAAAGAGAATAGCAGTGTTGGGGCAGTTTTTGGTCATTCTTATACCTGCTATTAATGACATGCTAATTAAAGGGTAAGGTATTTAGAAATATCTAGAAAATGGGCTGTTACTTCCAGGTGTTGCCATGGTAATAGTTAAACTGTTATGGTGCTAGTGGAAGTATGTTATGCTGATGGACAGTGAGAGGTGTTTCAGTGCCTCTTCTCAGTTTCGGCCAGTCTTCAATCTGATCTGGAGATAAGGCTCTCCTGCCTCTTGCCTTAGAAGGATTATAGTTAGTAATATTGTATATTAAAAATTTGCTAAACACACACAGGAAAACTATAGATGATGACGGTTATGTTAATTTGCTTACTTGTGGTAATCTTTCACTATAGTACACAAAAGTTAAAAGATTAGGGGATTATATAAAAAATCATTTTATACTATATGATAGCTTTTAATATTTAGTCTTAATTGCATTAAAATGGAATGCTAATCTAATCAAGAATTACAATGTAATAGATTGGATTCTGGTTGCAGGGGAATTATATGACTCGAGGAAAAATAATGGTGAAAAACAGATATCCTTATCAAACATATTAAACAAAAACATTTTTTTCAATAGCAGCATAAACTTTTTTTTTTTTGAAAAATAGCTTAAAAATTGAAATATTCAAAGATTTCCTAGTAGTTGCCTCTATGGGGAAAAACTGGGGATGTCGGAGGGACTTCTTGGGGCAGCTTTTATAATAAAACTTGGAGAAGTACTGATGATACATTTTAACATAACAAATATAAAAAATAACTTTAATAACTAAATATTGTAAAAAAAAATTGGCAAAGAGACACTGGACATTAAGTAGAGACTGTTAGTTGCTCCTATATATGTGCTATCCTCTTCTTCTATGGTCATGGAATTTTTAGCTGAGCTCCTAATAGCCCAGAATAAAGATCATATTTGTCAGCCTTCTATGAATGTAGGTATAGCCATGTGACATCACTGGCCAGTGAGATGTAAGCAGTATCCCATGGAAGTTTCTTGAAGACTTTATAAAGAAGCAGGTGCATGTATCTTTGCTGTTTCTTCATCTTCATTCCTTCCTTAATCTTCATTCTTCTCTCCATCCTGCAGCAAGGAACATGATTGCTGCTCTCAGGCACTATAAAGTTAAGGGTATGCACATTTGAGAAATAAAAACAAAGAGCCTGCTTCTTGACGCAGGGGGACAGTCTATCTGCACTAGACGACTTATCTTCTAAAATACAACAGTTATATTGTTTTTTCTGATATTCATAGTTGATTTTGTAATACTAATATCATTAAACTTGTTATTTAAGATTTAAACAATGAAAAGGATCAGTGAAGACACACTAAGAAAGAGACTAAAACAGAAAGCATAATAAAGCAATGTAATTATGGAGCTGGTAGAATCAGAAAGCTATTAGAACAGAAGAAAAAGCTTAAAAATAATCAAAGATACAAAACTGATTCAAGCTGTATTTCAGATTACTAGGTAAAAGTATAAGTAATAGGCTATCAAAATATGAATATAATATTTACATATTATATTTAATATATTGAAAGAATAAAAACTTTACTGGAACTGTGAGACTGAAAATCAACTTGGACAAGAAAAGAAAAAACAGCTCTGGCATTTATAAGGCCAACAGTACAGACACAGATAGAGTCAGTTCCACAGTTGACAGGAGCCACTGTTTCTTCTAAATTGATGGAGCATCTGTAAAATGCCAAAGCAACATCCTTTTTGTGAGGCTACCGCTTTCTTACTGATGATGTCCCCTGACAGCTGCTATGCCTATTACTGGGCTACCTGGTTGCTAAGCCATCCTTGTCCTCAATCCCTAGTTAGTCCAGCTTCTCCAATCTCATCTCACAGTCACCACTCCAGAACTGATCCTTGATTCCTCTACATCCTCCAGTTTCCAGAAGATGTTTTTCTCCTCCCTCCTATGGAAAGCAGCATACTGTGGGTCCTAAGGAATGCCTTCTCTCACTTTGAGTCAATAAATCTGATTTTTTCAAACTATAGGCTTCTCCGTAGTCTTGGCTGATTAGATTTTAACAATATAACTATATATCTAATAGTTTATATAAAGTTGGAACTACGTTTTAACTTTCTGTCACATCTTCCCTAAAAATAAATTCCAGATAGATTAAAACCTATATATTCAATAAAACCATTAAAAAGATGTGATTATAAATGTAAATGTAAACATTTTTGTCAGGATAATTTGTTTTTATTTTTATTTTTTGAGATGTAGGAGTTTCACTCTTGTTGCCCAGGCTAGAGTCCAATGGTGTGATCTTGGCTCACCACAACATCGGCCTCCTGGGTTCAAACGATTCTCCTGCCTCAGCTTCCTGTGTAGCTGAGATTACAAGCATGTGCCACCAAGCTGGCTAATTCTGTATTTTTAGTAGAGACGGGGTTACTCCATATTGGTCAGGCTGGCCTTGAACTCCCGACCTCAGGTGATCTGCCTGCCTCGGCCTTCCAAAGTGTTGGGATTACAGGCATGAGCCACATCGCCTGGCCCAGGATAGATTTTTTAAGAAAAATCAAGACACTGATATCCAAAACCACAAATGAAAATGTTACTAGATTTAATTAAATATTTTAAACTTTTATACAGTGTGTGGGGGGGAAGAGAATAAGGGAAATTAAAGGGCCATTGACAAATAGAAAAATATTTACAGCACATATGCTATGAAAAACTAACATGCTTAATAAAAGGCTTTACCAGTGAAATTTTTTGAAAATCTTCTCTTTACTAGAAATACAAAGGATCAAGAATGAAAAATAAGATCCAAATAAAATATAGAAAATTTTCAACTAACAAAGAGATGTAGATTAGAGTAGCATAATGTTCTCCCAAAAGATATGTTGAGGTATTTACTCCTAGTACCTGTAAATGTGACATTGTTTTAAAATAGGGTATTTCCAAGTGTAATCAAGTTGAGGTTACTAGGGTGGGCCCTAATCCAATGTGGCTGTTATTTAGAAGGAGGAAATTTTGGACACAAAGACACACAGGGAGAATGCTGCATAATGACAGAGGCAGTTTGGAGTGATGCGTCTGGCAGCCAAGAAACACTAAGAATTGCTGACCAGCACCAGAGCCCTGAAGAGGTGAAGGTGAATGCGCTCTCAGCAATTTCAGAGGGAGCATGACCCTGTTGACCTTTGATTATGTACTTCTAGCTTCTATAATGGTGATATAATACATTTTTATTTAATTTTTATTTTTTGAGAGTAAAAATCACATTTTGATTTTTTCTAACTTTTAAATTCAGTGGTACGTGTGCAGGTTTGTTACATAGGTAAACGTGTCAAAGGGGTTTGTTGTACAGATTACTTCCATCACCCAGGTATCAAGCCTACCACTTATTTTTCCTGATCCTCTCCCTCCTCTCACCCTCTACCCTCCGATAAGCCCCAGTGTGTGTGATTCCCCTTTACGTGTCCACGTGTTCTCATCATTTAGCCCCCACTTAAAAGTGAGAATATGTGTTGTTTTTCTGCTCCTGCATTAGTTTGCTAAGCCATACCATTTGTTGTACTTTGTTATGGCAGTCCTAGGAAACTAATACATATAGTAATAAGGTACCACTTTTCAATTCTTAGATGAAGTTGATTTTCATATATGGCTAAGGATGAAGTAGAAATTAGTCTAATATTTATCTGGAGCAATTTGGCATAAAAAGTTTATATATACTGACCCTCTTGTTCTAACCCTCCAAGAATTCATCCTAAAAATTCTTGACCCTCCAAGAATTCATCCTAAAAATGAGTGGAAACGTAGGAAAAATATACAATGAAACGGTATGAAGAATGTTGTTTATAATGTAAAATTAAAGAATATCTAACATTAGCATTAGCATGGTTAAATTCAGTAGTCTACAAAACCAATCAAAATTAAAAAGATTTACACTTATTGGAATAAACTTTTAATACATTTTTGGTTAAAAAAATTTATAGATGATCCCATCTATGAAACATTGAAAAAGATGTAATCTAGTGTTAATAGTGCCTATTATCTGCAAGATACAACACAATTTTTCTTTTTTTTTTTTTTGCCTATATACATTTTCTGAGGCTGTTAAATGACAAATACGTACTTTTTGATTGCATGCCAATTTTGATTCATTATTTTAATGAATGGAAACAACGGTTTAAATCATGCCTTTAGCATCAGTTTTCTTTTTCTTTCTTTTTTTTTTTTTTTTTGCATTTCAGTTAACTTTCAGCTTTGCTAATTATGTTTATGGACAGGATATTAAGATTAAAGTTAGCAAATAAATTTCACAAGGTATAATTGCAAAGGCAATTTTACATTGTTCCCTCGAGTCTCTTTAATCAATGGTGTTGGCCCCCTCTTGGCAACTGGATATAAGTTCTTCTGATCACTCTCAGGTAATTGAAATCACACACACCTCACATTCTCAACTCAGTAGCAAAAAATGTCCAGTCCCAGATAAGGGTCAAACTTTGATTTAGTTTAAAATGAAATCTTTTCCTTCCTCCTACTTGAAACTGGCAGCAGGCAGAACTTGAATAAAGGAAAGCCCGCTCTTTGTTTGCCTCTTTCCTCCTTGCTGTGTGGTTTTCATTTTTTCCTTCAGGTTGCTAATGGGAGAAGTCTTCTGGAGGATGGAAGCAGCAGAGAGGCAAGAGGCAGGGAACGGGAACATTATTACCTGACTTGTTCTCTCCTAAGACACTTGGTGCTTTGTGAACCTGGCAATTATTTTATGCTGACTTCTTCTAGGAAAGATATTCTGGGTTTCCTCAGATACTCTCACTGCTAACATTTCCCTGCAACATCTGTCCGCTCCTCAAAGTCTTTGCTGTTGAGGTCCCAACAGCTCACATCTCTATGGGGTTCTAGGCAAAATGGTCTGTCTTAACACTCACTTAGGGATGGAGCATCTAATATTTTCTTGCTCAGTTGCAGGGAGCAGCAGGGGGTTCATTTTAATATTCTATTACATGTAGTTTATATTTTCTAAGCCTGTGTAAGTTGATTATGAAGAGAGGGGAGTTCGCAGCTAATGGTGGCTAGCTTAGGAATCGTTGCTACCAATAATCAGCATCCTGAATTATTTGCAGGTTTGAACGCATCAGCTTGTATTTCCCTTTAGGCTACCAAAAGTGTCCTCAATAGGCTTATCATTTACTTCATCCTTTCTCCAAATGCTATCCTCACTTTTTTTCTTTTTTTTAAATATTTTATTGCACTTTAGGTTCTGGGGTACATGTGCAGAACATGCAGGACTGTTGCATAGGTACATACGTGGCAATGTGGTTTGCTGCCTCCATCCCCATCACCTATATCTGGCATTTATCCCCATGTTATCTCTCCCCAACTCCCTACCCGCCACTATCCCTCCCCTAGTCCCCACCAACAGACCCCAGTGTGTGATGCTCCCCTCCCTGTGTCTATGTGTTCTCATTGTTCAACACCCAACTATGAATGAGAACATATGGTGGTTGATTTTCTGTTCTTTTGTCAGTTTGCTGAGAATGATGGTTTCCAGATTCATCCATGTCCCTACAAGGGTCACAAACTCAATCATTTTTTATGGCTGCATAGTATTACATGGCATATATATGCCACATTTTTCTTGTCCAGTCTATCATCTATGGGCATTTAGGTTGGTTCCAGGTCTTTGCTATTGTAAACAGTGCTGCAATGAACATATGTGTGCATATGTCTTTATAATAGAACATTTATAATCCTTTGGATATATACCCAGTAATAGGATAGCTGCGTCAAATGGAATTTCTATTTCTAGGTCCTTGAGGAATTACCACATTGTCTTCTACAATGGTTGAACTAATTTACACTCCCACCAACAGTGTAGAAGTGTCCTATTTCTCCACATCCTCTCCAGCATCTGTTGTCTCCAGATTTTTTAATGATTGCCATTCTAACTGGCATGAGATGGTATTTCAATGTGGTTTTGATTTGCATTTCTCTAATGACCAGTGATGATGAACATTTTTTCATATGTTTGTTGGCCTCATATATGTCTTCTTTTGAAAAGTGTCTGTTCTTACCCTTTGCCCACTTTTGAATGGGTTTGTGTTTTTTTCTTGTAAATCTGTTTTAGTCTTTGTAGATTCTGGATATTAGCCCTTTGTCAGATGGGTGGATTGCAAAAATTTTTTCCCATTCTGTTGGTTGCTGGTTCACTCTATTTATGGTTTCTTTTGCTGCGCAGAAGCTCTGGAGTTTAATTAGATCCCATTTGTCTATTTTGGCTTTTGTTGCCAGTGCTTTTGGTGTTTTAGTCATGAAGTCCTTGCCTATGCCTATGTCCTGAATGGCTTTGCCTAGGTTTTCTTCTAGGGTTCCTTCTTTATTCTCAAATTGTAGATTCAGGGATTTCATAATCACTGGTTTATCTTAACTCTTTTAAAATTCCT